>JBAKGM010034803.1:0-19585 GCA_037177215.1 Asparagus racemosus
ATATATACTGCTAACACTAAAAAAAGAGTGTAAAAAACTGGGCACTAATAATAATCTTGAACTCTAAGGTGATTCCATCTTTCTAATCCTAAGTTAACTGAGCAATTAAGCCTAATGAGTATTTCTATACTTAATGACTTAAGCAAAATTAGGAGGTTTGGAAATTAATTGAAATAAAGAGTTAGCATGTTCTTTTTAGAATTTTAAAATAAAGTCCCTAAGTTGAACTTGATTTTGTATAAGTACAATGAAAAACATTTGTAAAAATTAACTCTAATTTGATTGATTAAAGATCTCAAATGTATTAATTAAATATTGACTACTTCAAAATGGCAAGTTAATTCAATTTTGTGGGTACATTCACTGCAAACTCTCACGAGACCACAACTCATCCTCTAGAGTAACTAATCATGGGTAAATAAAGCAAAGTTATAAGTAAACAATAGTCAAGTTATAGTATAGTATAGATGTCGAACACATGAGGAAAGTGTGCATTTAGAAATTCTAAATTTGATCCTAGAAAAGTAAAAAGGAAAATAGAGAGAAAACTAAAAAGAAAATAAAAAGAACTGGAAGTAAGAAAAGAGAAGGAATTAGGAAGAAGAAAAAACTCAACCAAATAAAATAAAGAAGAGGGAAATAAAGAGAGAGGAAAAAATCAAAATTGAGAAAAAATAAATGGAGAAGTTAAGAATCTAGAATTGAATTCACTAGTTAGTTTCAATTAGGATTTATGAACTACTCTCTTTTTATCATATTTTACTTTATATTTACTCAGTATAGATTATCAAACCACTTAAAGAAAATATAATCTATCAAATTATTATTCAAGAAAAATTTTCATTCATGAAAAGATCAAGCAACTAGATAATAATCCTAGAAATGAATAAACTTAATCTATCAAACAACTCACTATAAGCATAGATTATCAAATACTTTTTGTACCAATTAGCTTTCTTATTGATTAATCTAAACATGAATATTTTATGAATAAAGATAGCAATCCATAAACTATAAAAAAATAGTTTCTTACAATCCTACATTTCCTACTACAAGTAGTTACTCATTTTGAAAAATAAAACTAAGGAAATAAACTAAATACCAGTAAGCATAAAAGAACAAGAGGTAAATCTAAATTACAAGCAATAAAAGAAAGAAATAGAAAATTAAAGATAAAAGAGCAAGGAAATATATCTATTATACAAAGCATGAAGAAACATTATACTAAAAGCATGAAATAAATCTAATCTACCAAATAAGAAATAAAAATAAGAAAATAAAATCCTAAAATATGTACTTCTAAAATAAGAAAATAAAAGAGAAAAATAAAAACTTATACTGCAAGGGATTTGCCCCTCGAAGACAAATCTTCATATTCATCATCAAAGAAAAAAAAAAGAAAATTAAAAAGGAGAATTTTTTATATATTGTAAAACAAAAGTTTATAATTGTGGAAAATCTTCTCAACTAAGAGTGGCCCTCCTCTCTAAAATGAAGTTTTTATAAAAAAAATTCACACCAAAGCCCAAACTTTCTAAACCAATTTATAGCCTATAGCAATTAAAAAGAGCCATCAGATTTATCTTGAGCTCCAAAAAATAAATCTCAGCCATTAACTAATTCTATTATGATCTAACTGGTTGGATAGCCGGTTGGACAATCGCCAACCGGTTGGACAATTGATTAGTTCCTAACAAAATTTAATTCTTTTGTTGACATGTTGACCCATTGTTTTCTTAATCTTTTAGGATTTGTGGGCCACCTCTTGGCTTGACCTTGAGCTTTAATAAAGGGTTAAAGTTTAAGGACAATTGGTTCTTTTGAGCTCTTATTCATTAATCCCTTATTACCTATAAATTAAGATAAAAATATTTTATTAGCAGATATTTTATTCAAAATAAAAGAGATAATGAGGGTATAAAAGTATAATAAAATATGATAATTAGTAACATAGGGTTTAAAGGCTTATTCTATATGCTAAACACAATCGTGATTGCTGCGAAAGAGTTTTAGAATTTGTTTTCTTCATTTTTTATTTTTTTTCTTTGCTAGAGGCCTAACAAAATCTTATGTGTTAGGGTATTTGATCATCATATTTTATTATATTTTATACTCTTATTATCTATTTTGTTTTTAATAAAAATATCTACTAATAATATTTTTTATCTTAATTTATAGGTTATAAAAATTTAAAGAATAAAAGCCCAAATGGGCTAACTCTCCTCATTTTTCAAGACTTCATTGAAGCCTACAAGAAGCCCAAAAAGGCAAAAGGTCCAAAGAAGATGGAGTCAACACATTCAGCATAATTTTTCATGATTCTGTTGCAATCTCATTTAGGAACTCATCGATGATCGATGAGCTCATCTATGAGTCCATTGATTTGAGTGTAACATAATCGATCATTTTTTTATTTTTATTATCTCAAAACCCTAGCTGATTCAAGGGCAGAGGTTGAAGGTTATAGGCTATAAATAGAGAGTTAGAGTGAGGGGCTTGGGATGTGTAAAAATTTAAAAACTCCTTTTTGGAGAGAGCCATTCTTAATAGAGAATACCTTCTAAATTGTAAACTTTTTATTTGCAATGAAAAAATTTCTTCCTTTTTAATTTCCTATCTTCTTCTCTTTTGATGATGAAGATGAAGATTTGCTTCACAAGGGGCCAATCCCTTGCAACGTAAATTTTAATATTTCTCTTTTATTTTCTTTTTGTGGAATTGCATACTTTAGGATTTTATTTCTTATTTTCAATTTTATATTTGGTAGATTAGATTTATTGCTTTATAATATAGATTTATTTCATATTTTTTATACTTTGATTTTCTATTGCTTTGTAGTTTAGATTTACTTTCTTGTTATTTTATACTTTCTAGTATAATTTTTTATTTTTATTTTGCAATATGAGTAGCTAATTCTTGCAAGAAATCTAAGATTAGATGAAACTAGTTTAATTTGTCTTTATGGTTTTGAATTGCTCTCTTTGTGTATAAAATGATCATGTTTAAGATAATCAACTAGAGGACTAATTGATAGAGAAAAAAAATTCAATAGTTTATGCTTTCCTTGAGTAGTTTGATAATTTATGCTTATTCAATTATAGGATTAAAATCTGGTTATTTAATCTTTTTCATGAGTGATAATACTGTTTTGATGTAAATTTGATAGGTTATGCTTGTTTTGAGTAACTTGATAATATATGCTTAATAATTCTAAAGTAATATGTGAATAAAAAGAGAGTAATTCTTAAGTGCAATTTGAAATTAATTAGTAGACTCAATCCTATATTCCTATCCTCCTCTCTTGATGTCCTCCAGCTTTTTATTCTTTTCTTGTTTTGTTTTGATTTTTTTATTTTCTTTTTACTTTGTTATTCTCTGTCTTTTTATTTTATTATTATCTTTTTTTCATTCTTCGCTCTAGCTTTAGGATTTTATTTTTGTGCAAACCTCTACCCAAATCACTTTACGTTCTCTTTTACACTCTCATTATTAGTTTTCTATGCATTTCAAGAACCAACTTAGATCTATTTTTCTAATGCTCTCATTCCTCATAGACAGATCTCTTAAATTGTATAACTTGATTGTTCTGCACTTGCAACTTGAATGTTTTATGCGCAATCATAACCCTATATGAACATTGCCCTATAAATTTTCATTGCCGAACATTATCCCTGAAGGCCAATCTTTATCTCTCAAATTATTTTTTCTTTCAAGATTAATCTATAAAATAACAAACAACCCCTCAAAAAATAGAAGTTAGAAATAACACTCTAATAAATATGAAGCTACAAACAATCTCCTGAAAAATAAAAATGTAAACAAACCGCATGAAAATATAAATTATAAAAAGACCTTTGAAAAATCTAAAAATTACAAGAAGACCCTAAAAACTTGAATATTACAAACAAGTAAATGATAAACTTGAATATTACAAATAGCTTCCTTCAAAACTAAAAAAATTATTAACATTACCATTTAAAATCCAAAAATTACAAACAACCTCCACAAATCTGAGAATACATACAAAACCTTGAAAATTATAAACAATCATTATTAGGGGTTTTCTACCAAAACTTAGTGGCAGGTTAAGTGAAAAAACTAATAACTTATTGGGTATTTTCTGCTAAAATATATCCGCAGTATTTTGGTCATGTAACAGCAACTAACTATGTTAATTTGATATTTTTTCCCCAAAAGTGTTAGGGGTTTAGTGAGAGTTTCCAAATGTATTAATGGTTTAGTGTCAAATGACCGGACTTATTTGGTGTTAGTGAAATTTAGCTATATTTTAATTTTATAGAGATGGTAGATTAGTGATTGCACGTAAAGATCTTATATCAATTCAATAATAGAGTACTGGATACTAGTGTTATAATGTACCTTGACTATCAAATTAAGATGACAATTAAAATCCTAAATGGATAAGATAATCAAATAAAATATGTCATAAATAAATAAAATTGCAATTCTGAGTGCAAAAACAAATTGAACTATATAAAACGATAGAAATGGAAATAAAAACTGTGTAAATCAAGCTCCAACACCTCCCCCCCTCCCCCCCCCCTCCGGTGTTATTTATAAAAAGAGATTTTATACTTTACTGTTAGCCTTACATCTAAAAAAAACTGCTATATGTCCCTTTTTAATTTTGAATTTAAAAATTTTAAATAAAAAACTATCTACACACTAATTCAGTGGGGTAACGTGTTTTTTCTTTTTTTAAATTTTTTAATATTAAAAAATATTGGAATTTTATAAAAGAGAGATTCATTGTTAAACCATCTAATTTGAATTTTAAATTTTGAATAAAAATCACCCACTCCCTCATTTGTATTTCTTTTATAAGGAAAAAAAACTCTGGCTTAAGTTACTTAGCTTTGAACAAAGAGAAACAACAAAAAAAATTCAAAATTTTAAAAGCAATTTCATAATAAATAAAAAATCATATATACAAACCAAAGAAATCAGATCCATCATTGCGAACACGAAGGTAACGCTTGTATATAACTATATGAGCCATCTCTTGTCTCATGAATCAATCAAATACCAATAGTAGTTCTTTTTCAATTAATATTGTCCGAATTTAACAGTAACAAAATGATTAAGAGAACTTAACAAAATTCTAAAAGTGAAATTCATCCTTGACTTTTTCACCTTCCACTTATTCCCCTCCCCTGAAAATCGCGGAAAAAGCGGTTGAAAGCAACAAACTTATCTCCTTCCGATAAATATATTAAGAATGGGAATTCTCATTCTTAAAAGAGATATGATCGTTTAATCGTTTAACATTTCTACACATTTGCTAATTGAGTGCAATGGATATTGAAGGAGGCATGAATTCAACAATGATCGATCAGATAAGGATGTGCGGATTCAGAGTTACTGATGTCACCAACATCAAACTTTTAATATTCGATTTTTTCTTCATCTTTTTTGGAAGTAAGATTTGTCATTTGTGTCTTCACCACCTCGGCCAGCCACGCATTGTCTCCGAGTTCCTTGTAAGATCTCTTAATCTATAAATGTCATCAGTTTACTCCATCCTCTTATAAAGTTTTAGATATGTAATACCTATATATGTATCTTTTTCATGTAAAAAAGCTATAACATGAGATTATGAAATGAGATTTTACCATGAACGAGCCCGATAGAATTAAACTAGGTTGCATTGTTTCACAAATTAGAATTTCAGGAAAAAAATGCCAGTGGATTGTACACCTAAGGTTAGACGTGCAGGAAAGTAGCAACATTGTTGATGTTTTCTAGATAAGACCATTAATTTAGAAAATAAAATCACGTATAGATTAAGATGACCAATTAATTTGACATTTTACAAATTTCCTCTTGAATCCCACAAAACGATTGTTCTTCCCAAGATGTTATCTTACACACGGTATTTTGTGGGATTTGTTGGTGGTTTATGTCCAATGATATTGTTAGAATTTTTTTGTTCTATGATTTTGTTGAATTGTTCTTTAATGTGGTTTTAGCTTATATCGTCGTTTTTATGTTTTTGCAGTCAGCCAAATTTTTTCTATTTTTATTCATAATTTGATCCTAAGCAAAAATTTGTGAAATGCGTGTACTGGGCAAAAGCTGGGCGTACTCTAAATCCAATGGGAAAGATTAATGGATAAGGATCAATGTTACTGGAATATTTGGATTTGTCTTATACATTAATAAAATAGTTTATAATGTATAATATTGGTATGGATTGATCATTATCTATTTTATACTCTCAGCAAGTCTGATTATTCATACTATTAACTATGATGCTTATCTCATATTTTATGTCACAAACGAGTTGTGTTAGTCAAATTCATATTTTTGATAAAGGGGTTTTGCTAATCATTGCCCTATGAGCAATGTGGTTAATGAGAGTGGAGGGAATGAAGGGAGAAGACAAAGGGTTCACTCTCACTTCTCTTTTTCTCTCTCTTCGTTAATTATTGTCCTTAGGGTAGTGGTTAATAAAACCATTTTATACTCTGAACAAGTCAGATTATTCACATTATTATATGCTTATCTCATATTTCATGACACAAATGAGTTGTGTTAGTCAAATTCATATCTTGGATAAAAGGGCATTGCTAATCATTGCCCTATGAACAATGATTAAGGAAGAAACAGAGATAGAGAATTAAGGGAGAATGACAAAGAGCTCACCCTAACCTCTCTCTTTCTCTCTCTTGGTTAATCATTGTCCTTGGAGTAGCAGTTAGCAGAATCCTCGATAAAATATGTCCCGTCAAATAAATTCCGGCAGCATTGTGCGAGTACAGTAAGACTAGCTTAACGAAGTAAGTTATAACTCACGTAAATTTTCTATTTACATATGTAGATTATGCATATTGTATAGTTTTGAATGTTAGCCAGTTAAGTTTTACACATTGGTGTTGTCATGGAACTACAGGTCGGCTTACTAGCAGGCAACGTGTTCCGTCTTGAGGGCCCAGTCATCTATGCCTTCAGAGAACTCGAATTCATCACATCCTCCGTCTACATGTTCGCCCTCGGCCTGGAGATGAACCCTCTCTCCCTCCTCCACTCACCAGGCCCCAAAGGCTCAGTCGCCTATGCTGGCATTCTCTCCACCACCGCCTTCTCTGTCCTCACCTTCATCCTCTTCCGCAACCATACCGACGGTTTCGGCGCCGCTCCCAGCTCCGAGCCCCGCGTCCTCTCCATCCTCACCGTTATGTACGCCGCTAGTTCCTCTCCCATCATCACCCGCCTCATCACCGACCTCAAACTCAACAAGTCCAAGGTCGGCCAGCTGGCCATCCGAGCAAGCCTCACCAACGACATGGTGTGCACGCTTGTCATGTGTGTGCTTCTCGCCCTCCGTGACTCCGGAGGCAACACAAGTGTCTCAGATGTCATGCGCACGGCAGGCTATGTGTTGGTCGAGATTCTTGTCGTTTTGCTGATCGTTAGACCAGCATTGAAATGGATTAACAGTCGGAACCCCGAGGGTCAACCGATTAATAGAATTCATATGGTGGTTGTGATCGCAGTGACACAAGGGCTTTGCTACGCGAGTAATCTGTTTGATTACGATTCAAAAGTTAACGCTTTTCTGATTGGATTGGCGTTGCCGAGTGAAGGAAGAGTGTCTAATTTTCTGATTAAAAAGATTAACTATATACAGACTACATTTAGTCTGCCGTTGTACTTCCCGATGGCGAATCTTCAGTTTAATAACGAGATGTGGGACAAAGTTGCTGATAAGCACGGTATGCGGAGATATGGAACTGCGTGGACAAATATTGTTTACATTGTTTTGGTGTCCACGATTGGAAAGCTCTCGGGTACCCTTGCTGCTGCAAAGTACTTTGGGTTGCGTTGGTTGGAAGCTGTTGCTCTTGGTGTGCTTATGAATATTAAGGGGTACCTTCATATCTTCTTCGCATTTCACTGTAGCAGGGTGAGTTATACATCATATAGAATCGTTTGATCATCCTTTTTTTTTTTAAGACAATGATTTGATACTTTTCATCCACCATGAAGGATAAGTTCAACTCGAAAACTCAGGCACAACTGATGAGCACTAAATACACACCTGCCAAAGCAGGTAGGGGGGCCTCAAAACACCTCACGCCACCAGATTGTACACATCTCAAGCACTACAACCCAAGAAAACCGAAACATAGCTGCACAGTAACACATAAGACCTGAAACAAAGCTCTCTACAACTTGCTATATTTTCTCTGAGTGGTTTGGTATAAAGTACTAAGTTGTTATATTTTTCAGTAGTTTGGTATGCAGTATAAAATATTGCTATCTATCTTTTCTGAGTAGTTGGGCATACGGCATAGCAAAATGTTTAAACCATTATTTTTCTTGATTTTTTATCACACTAATGTCACAACATAGCAAACTGTTGATGAGCTTTTTTATTATAAACCCAAAGTTCTACCTCCGTTTACTTTCAAACTCACCCACTTCTAAAACACAAATACCTATAAAAACAATAGTTTACTATCATTTACTTTTAAAATCACTCCCTTCCAAAGTCAATCTTAATTCAGAATACTTGGAATTTCAATTTTGTATATTAGCATTTAAGTACGATGTAAGCTGCTTTCTTATAACTTGCTATACTTTTTGTTCAATGTGATTAGATATATGATATTTAGATCAAATATTTAAACCATTAATTTTCTAATTTTTTACACGCTAATGTCGCGGCGTCGGCGGGCCAATTTTGCTCGTTTCCTCTTAAAACCCAACCAATTCGTAGCCTTGTTCTACATCCATCCCATACTACTCAACCTATCCAGTGTCAGTGATCTTTGTTCAGTAACTAACCACAAAACAAAAAACATGTTTTGGAATGGTCAGCTCCTCCCAAACTGTTTTACACCAATTCAAAGTAGAATTAACTGGCAATACATTAAAGTATGCGGTAGCCATTTTCCATTTCTCATTACAACACCAAACCTTTTTTTTTTACGCCAACTAACAGTAGAATTAAGCTCCATTAATTGCTTCCACAGCCAAGAATCCCCTGTTTAAGGTTGAACTTCCTATATGGATTGCCTCTTCAAGTATGTACCTTGAGGAATCTTGCTTGCCAATATTGAATTTCCTGAGTGATTTTAGCCAAGAGCATATTTCAATCCATCAAAGGTAGCCTCTTGCTAATCATAGGCAAGCCCAGATATTTTATTGGCAAAGAATCCTCCCTATTACCCAACATCAACAAGATTTGGTTTTTGACATCCTAATTGACCCTTGCAAATGACACAAAGCTCTTGCTTGGACTAGCTTGTAACTCTGATACTTGAACTCTTTAAGACAATTGATTGAGTTTCTCAACAGAGGTTGACATCCGAATCTCCCAAATAGAAGCAAAACATCAGTAAACACAAGACGAGTAATCTTCAACAGGGCACATTAATGATTAATCATCTGATATTTTTTATAATTTCAGTGTAGTTTATATGTAATAGGTCATAGAGACGAAAATAATCTAAATTTGATGGATATATTTTATAGATCCCTCGTAAGACTATTTTGCATTTTGGGTTGTCACAGCATTTTTTCATGGGGGAAAAAGCAGCACTAGTTATGATGGTCGCGGTATTATTCTCCATAGTATTCGGGGCATCTATGGTATCACTCATCGCCAGTCATATCCGACCAAAGGAAGAACCAACCCAGCCACTAATGGGCATGCAATGGCACAACCCAGCGACCAAGCTAAACATAACCATAGTCCTCCGTGGGCCACAAGACGTACCATCCGCAGCCAACGTTGTCGAAACGCTACGAGGAGCCACGACAACAGGGCTTGCCGTCGATGCAGTTGACATGATCGATATGATCGAAGTAGACTCTGCTTCTCTTGTCCGATTAAGACAACAGATCGGAAATGCATTAGACGCACACATTGGTGCTGGTAGTAGAGGACAAGGGCATTTAACAAGGACTCTCGCAGAGAAACCCTTGAGTTTTCTGCCAGAAGAAATATGTCGAGCTGCTCATGAACACTCGGCTGTCCTGATCGTGATTCCGATGGATTTCAGTGACCCAGGGTTCAGAAGGGTGAACCAGAAAATCCTTAATGAAGCCTCATCCTCGGTTGGCATCCTAATAGATCGCGGCCTCGGCTGGACAAATAGCACATCACTCTCCACAGCTAAATTACGTGTTGCAGCCTTATTCACTGGCGGTTCAGATGATCACGAAGTGCTGGCATTGGCAGGCTGCATGGCGAAGCATGAGTCAGTCGATGTGACAGCCGTCCGATTACTACCGGATAAAAATGCCATTGCAATGGAGGATACGGTAGGGACATCCATTTTTAACGTGGTGACCGATCAGGAGGAGGCATTGAAAGTTGCCGACAACCATTTTACTGCATTCTATGACAGACATATTGCTACTGGGGAAGTCAGTTATCTGGAGATGTTTGTGCTCGATGGTCCCGACACGGTGGTGAGGCTGAAAGGGATGGCGGGAAAATACGATTTAATTATTGTAGGACAAGGACACGAGAAAGACATGATACTGACGGCGGGGATGAGAGACCGGGAACAGTTCCCAGAATTGGGGCCAACCGGGAATGCGCTCGCGTCGTCACGTTTTTCAGCTTCGGCGTCGATATTGGTCATACAACAGAGCGACCATGGCCGTCGGTTTCATGTGGATTAATAGAAGTTAACAGTACACCGTTATGGATAAATGTGATAAATTCAGAAAAAATCTTTGTGTAAAATTCTTTCTATATATCTTCTCCCAATTTGCTTCTGTCTCTAATTTTGCTCCTCTATGTATAATTGATCTTTGTTTTCTCTACGTTGTAGATTCTCTCGGTATCTCGTCTGGTTTACTGAAAAGAAAACATTATTTGTTTGGAAATGAGCAGGTTATAGATACAGTATGGTTCAAAATATACAAAATTGAAACTCGGTGCAGGATGAGATTAATTAGACCAGATAACTGCGTATAATCAAAAGTTCGCTAGCTGTTAGCATACTTAGAACATTTATATTTATACTAAAGTTAAAGGGTTTACCTTCATCCAAAAAAAAAAAAAAGTTTTACCACTACAGAATGTATTTTTAGAATTTGTATTGCTAAGAACTCCTGAAATCATTGGCTCAATAGTCTGGATCGCTCAAACTTTATGTTGTAGATCCAGGGTTCAAAGCTTGCCTACCACAAATTTTTTTTCATGATAAAACATAGGTAAATTACACTAGACCCAAATATGATCAGCATTTTCACTAAACTCCGAATAACTTTTGCAAAAAAACTCCACTAAACCCCCAATAACTTTCCAAATGCTTTTTAATGTTGTATATTGGTTCTAATTAAAGGGGGTCATTGATAATAACTTTCCAAATGTTTTCTTAAGTTGTTTTTCGGTTCTAATTTAAGGATGTCATTGGTTCTAATTTATGGGTGGGGCCCTAATAACTTTCCAAATGTCTTTTTATGTTATTTCTAATTTAAGGGGGTCATTGGTAATAACTTTTCAAATGCTTTTTTATGTTGTTTTTTGGTTCTAACTTAATGGGGTCATTGGTTCTAGTTTATGGGTAGGGATTTCTGCAAAATTTATTAGGGGTTTAATGAGATTTTAAAAGTGTTTGGGGGTTTACTGCAAAATGCTAATGGACACGTACGTGGGCAATAAATTATTAAGTATATTATTTTTCATAGTTGGGCAAACCACAATAAATAGCATTTTGCATATAAACCAATTTATAAATCAATTTTAAAATGAGATATAATATAATACTAAGATAGACTTTAATAAGACAATACTTTGACTACATATCTTATCCAAACCAGGTGGTTCTGATCCTTTAATGGGGGAGATTACTAATTTGCTCCTCCTATTTCACATATCGAAGGCCAGAATCGCCCGATTGTATGCAAGTGGTTCCAATAGGAATAGTACTCCAATACTTCATGGACTTTAATAATATAATATAATGTGAGGAAGAGGTATAATATAAACATCTTTCATTTATAAACCCAAAATTTAGCCCAATTAGTTTTGAATTCACTTTTCTTCTCTAATAATCCCAGATTCTCATCCCTTCCTCCTAAATTTTATTTTTAAATCCAGCTACATGCAAAATCACTCTTAAACCCAAAATGCTTCAACCAACGATTACGTGCTTCCAAAAAGGGCTCTTTTCTCTATATATCCAAACCCCAATTTATTTTTGAACCCACACATTTCCAAAATCATTCCTACGCCCAAAACACTTACTAAGCTATTTAAATCCAATTTGTATTCTAGCAGATTATTATATATTGTGAGTTGTGATATTTTGTTATGACTTGCTAACTAGTTGTGATATTTTATTATGACTTGCTAACTAAGTATTTAGCTATACATTGTATTTTTAAACAAAATATTAAACAATTTTCTATTTTTCTTTTTTTCACACTAATGTCATGTCATCAAAATTTTAAATAATTTTTCACCTACCCCTTGATATTTTGTTTTGACTTGCTAATTAAGTAGTTAGGTGTACATTATATTTTTAAAACCAAATATTAAAATATTTTATTTTTCTTTTTTTCACACTAACGTCGCGTCATCAAATTTTAAATAATTTTTTACATATAAATTGGAAGTTTAAGCCCCATTATTTTTGAACACACACCAGTCTAAAAATGATTTTACCCTAACAAACCCAAAAGTTTTACCTTCATTTACTTTTAAAAACTTACTCCACTTCTAAAACATACTCTTAGATCCATAATACTCGTCTAATTATTTTTAAATGCTTTTTGTATTTCAACATTTTAGTGCATGGCATAAGTTACTATATTACATTGTAGCTTTCTATACTTTTCTCCAGGTTATTATGTACGTGTTGTATACTTGAACCAAATGGGTAAATTTTTTCTGTAGGTTTTTTCTCACACAAAATTTGTGGCATTACAGATGAGTTTTTAGCCAATAAACTTATGGTCTGTTTGGATAGAGAAGCGGGTAGGGGAGGGGGATGATTGAACTAAACATAAGGGGAAGGAAAGGAGATGAACGAAGTATGATGTAACTAATTATATTTGGACAGACAACTAGGGAATGGAGAAGGGGAGAAGGTGATGGAACTAATTTTTGTTTGTTTGGAGTAGAAAAACAGGAAAAGAAGGAAGCAATTCACCTGGGGCCTGTTAGTTTGCACAGAAAGTAATTATGAAATAGCTAAAGTAAAGGAAGTAGAGGCAACTTTCGATACTTCTGAGAAAAAAAAATATGTTCATCTCTATGAAAATCCTACTTTCAATACTTCCCTGAACGTTGATGTGGCGCCCACATGTCATCCCTACTTACTAAATATTTTTCCGCCCCTCAAAGCTTGAAAGTAGCCCGGAAGTAGGTGAAATGTGCATTAATAAGGAAAGAGATATTTTTCTTTACTAATATTTCTTTAATAGTTACTTCCTAACAACTTTTCATTCCAATTTAAAAAAAAAGGAGAATGAAGAATAAGAAGTATTACTTCCCCTACTTCAAAAAATATTTGAAATAAAAAAATATTACTTCCACTACTTCTTATTTCATAAATTTAAAAGTTATTTTTCTGATCTATTAACTACTTTCAATGTTTCTATCAAACCAAACGGACCCTTAAATCTAATCTCTCTCCTCCCAAACCGTCCATTTTAGGAGGGTTAAGAAAGTGAGAATATTTACTTCCTTTTGAGCCTTCCAATTCTTCCCCTCACTTACTATAAAATGTAAAACAAACACAATTTTAGAATGGTTAGCATTATAACCTCCCCAACTATTCGCCTCCCCTTTTAAAAAACTATCTAAACCTACCCTTAAAATTTGATCCCTATTTAAAATTATAATCATCTACCTCCAATCTATAAATTCAAAGATTTACACTCAGTTACTGTTAAACCCATCCGCTTCCAAAATCACTCTTACATACAAAATACTCAACTAATGTATTTTTGACGTACTTAATATGTGTTAATTGCTACATATTGCTTATATTTAATTTTTCATATATCTGATGACTATGTGTGCGTGGCATTTTTCTTTACGGGTCTGACCCGGACTCAGCAGACAACCAAACCGGCACTATCCAGGTCTAACATGACTCATTCCCCATTAATCTCAGTCATCCCGAGATCTCCTCAAAAGCATCCTTGTAGACTGAGGAGTCCTACCGGGGACTTTGTTTGCAGAAACACACAAGATGCATTGCAGAAAATAACAAAGGCAATTCAACTAGAGAGAGGCCTTTCATTCGTTCTAATTAAAGGTGCACTTACAAGTGAGGAGAAACTGGCTGTACAAAAGAAGAAGAAGAAAGAATGGCCACGAACATGGACCCCTTGTCACCGGCGTAGTATTCATCCTCATGATCAGGCTCCATACCCAGCAGAAAGTATATGATGACGGCCCAGGGATGGTCACTGCAATTATGAAGCAATGTTGACAAGCTTCTGGGCGAAGTTAAGGTTTCTATTCAATCTGTAGGTGCTAACCTTTGCGGAGTTCATTCAAAAGAAACTAGCAGCTCTATACACAAGGAAGGTGAGAGCTCAGTACTGCCAAGCTGAGGGAAAGAGTTTCTCCATCCTAATACTTTAGGCTCTGTTTGGTTTGAGGTAAATTGAGAGAAAGGACAAGAAAAAGACAAAGGAGAACAGTGTTCAAACATTTGGTTAGAAGGGAAGGCAAAAGGAAAATGAGAACCAGATTATTTGAAGAAAATAAGCTTCTTAAATTTTCATTTAATTTTTTTTTCACCGTATCATAAGGAATGGGACGGAAATTTTTGTCGGGGCCGAGTATCGCCCAGATATAATTCATTTTATTGTGGACCCCACTGGCATGATTAAAATGGGTCAGGTGACCAACAAGCTATTTGTAGATTACACATAATGAGGGATGTTTATTTTTCAAACAGAGGGGAACATCTCAGAGTACATTTTTGTCAATTTATTTTTCTCTCCTCTAGCGTTTTTCAATGGATCTCCCCCATCTCCTCTCTCTCAATTATTCTCTCTCCTCAATTACATCAATACCCAGCCATCTCTCATCTCTCCTTCCTCTCAACCATCTCATCCCTCCTCCACTGCCAAATCTTCACCTTGTTGGATCTGAGATGCAAGCATTGTGTGTGTGTTGGGGGGGGGGGGGGGAGGGTGGAATAGGATAGCTCTTTTTTTTCACTAAAAACAAAAATATGCAACGGCAAAGATAAAATAGAAGCAATAATTAACTATAAATAACAACTAACTACGAACACACAATGTTTTATAGTGGTTCGGATGAGTAAACACCGAGCCCTATCTAGTCCTAACCCTCAACTCCAATTGGCTTGATTACGCCGTTAAAAAAGTTTAAAATAAAACCAAACAACCACAGCTGAAGCTCGCAAAACATGAAAGATATTATAGCCCTTTTATTAAATAAACTGTCCTCCGATGAATCTAAGTGTATCACAATGAAGAACAGTATAGGTGATGAATCTAAGAGCAACACACCTCGCCGAAATGATCTGGAGATGTTGTCCGTGATGAGTGAGAGTTTATTGAGGCTCGAGGGTCAAACCCTTCAATAAAATCTCTTCACAATTCGAAACCCTAGAACCATCCTCTTCTCTCTCTTTTAATGATATATAGTCTCTAATAGGTCAGGAAAGAGATATCCTTAATATGATAGAGATTGGAGATAAAAGAAATAATGAACAACTACAATTAAATCTAAAAATCTAGAATCGACTGACTTTACCATTGATGGTTGCCCTAGACCATCAATGGTGTCGGGGTCCCATCAATGGTTGAGGGGTCCATATATGATATGAAAAGGTCTGGAGTAAATATCATCCATTTGTGCAATTGACCATTGATGAGCTCATCCTACCATTGATGAATCATTGTTGACCAACGACGGTAAGGAGGCTTAAATCAGCATTTGAACTGATTTTCGCATCATTTTGCCCCGTACACTTTTTATACCTATTCTTACCTACACTATATCATCTTAAATAAATATTATACCAACTGAGAGTTTGTTATTACTCAAACAAGAGCTATTATACGGACTAAGTCCTAACAATTACCTCTTTTTGATAATAATAAACTTAAAATTTAAATTATCGAAATACATGCATATTTGAGATATACAAACAACAATAATAAGCACAAATATACTCGCATGTAAAAATAAATGAAACGCAAAGCTCCTCCTACATTCATGCATTCATGAAAAGTGTAACCAAACACATGTACTGTAAAACTCCCCCTAAAATAATGCATCGAGTGTCTAATATTTTTAAATAAATTTAGAACATGAAAGCACTAGGACAAAAACTTCACTCATGCAAAGATCATTAAAATTTCAAATTTCACACAAAATTCTCCGCCATTTGTTATTAGTAAAAGTGAAAAATACACCAATGAATATATTGCAAACAAGACAAATTTAGATAAAAATCATATGAAAGGTGTACAGGAGAGAAAAGCACACTGGTTCACACAAAAGTTTATAAAAAATAGCACCATAGATCAAAATTTAATGATAAAACACATGAATACAAGAGCAAACATGTTAAAAAGCACGCATAAAAAATTAAATATCAGTGTAAAGGGTGTGAAATAAGTAGTGAAAAGACTTATACTAGTTTATTGGATAAAATCAGGTATGTCAAAGTTAATATTGAGCAGTTATATTGAACTATCACAATCTTAGAGAGCAAGGACCAAAGTATCGCCCTATCACGTTAATCATATAAGATTTAGGAGGAAGAATGAAATTATTTGGTCGGCGATTCACACCATCTCTAAATATAAAATATATTTAGAATAGGTGGCTAACCTTTGAGATATGTACAAACACAAATCCACAAGTCTAAGTTTTTGACCATCTTTTAATGAAGGCTCTCAAATTTTCGTAAATTTAATAAGAGTATGGATCTTGGATCACCTTTTAACGAGTACACTCTTATTGTCTGATTGATATTTTAAACAAATACACTTTTGTACATATAAAAATAAAGATTTGTGCATTAGCCAAGTCAAGAATGAGCTAAAAAAATACTTGATATAACCAAAAATATCTATAAACCAAGTATATCAGACTCTTGATGTGTAGTGAAAATAGTGTTGAGATTGCAAGTACACAAAGTGAGAGTATAGATACAATGTTGATCCCACGAGGAAGGTGTATAGGAAATATTCTAAATTGGATCCTAAAGTTGTGTGTAGATAATTAGGAGTGAAACTGTGAAGAGATAAATAGTGTGGGATTATTTACAAATACAATGAAACTAGAAAAAGAGGGAAGAAAGAGAGTAAACAAATAAAAAAAGAGAACAAACAAATGGGAGAAAAAATAAAGAAAATAGAAAAGAACAAAATCAAGAAGAAAAGAAAATAATCAAAGTAAGTAAGATGGATGAAAATAAAGTAGATAAGATAATAATCTAGAATTAAATTCACTAATTGATTTCATTTCAGATTTACGAACTGCTCTCTTTTTTAATCACATTTTAGATTTATTAAGCATAGACTATCAAACCACTTAAGAAAAACATAACCCATTAAATTATCATCCAAGCAAAATCATCATTCATAAAATGAACTAGTAACTAGATAGTAATTCTAGAATTCATAAGCATAGCCTATCAAGCCATTCAATAAACATAGATTATCAAATTCTTCTTCTATCAATTAGTTCTCTACTTGATTATCCTAAACATAATCGATTTGAGCACAATAGAGCAATTCACAAATCATAAAAAAATCAAACTAGTTTCATGCAATTCTAGAATTCCTACAAAATTTAGTTATGTACTTTAAAAAATAAAAATAAGAAAATAAAATCTAGGCTAGAAAGCATAAAAGAAAGAGAATAAAAACTAACTACAAAAATAAGAAAAATTATAAGGAAATAAAGATCTATGCTATAATAAAAGAAATCTAACTAACAAAAATAAAAGAGCATAAAAGTAAATCTATAGAACAAAAAAATACAAGAAAATATATAAGGAGTACTTTCCTTCGATCCGGGAGTTGCGCTAGTTGAATGATCATATGCCCGACCGTTATGATGCTTTATGGGACCTGACCTGCCATTACCACATAGCCCTATCACAATCTGAGCCCCTCACAAAGAAGAAATCACAAGTGAGCCTGAAATAATTTGTAAATTATTTATTCAGGCATTTGGAAGCTACTTCCGGAGATGCGATCTACGAGTTGGCACTGCTCACACCCTTAGAGATTAACGAGCTGATCGAAAAATCTGACGCCCACTCCTATACCCTTGGCAGCCCAAAAATGGGTTTCCTACAGGGACCAAGTTTTCGACCTACTTGTGGCACACGGTGAAGCTGATTCGACCCATGACTCTTTTAGCCGGCTATCTTGCTATCTGGTTAAAAAAATATGTGGTGCCTTACCAGTCTGACAATGCCCTACCATTGGAGGTGCTCTATTCTGCAGTTTAGCTCACCTATAAGAAGGAGCTTTCCCTTCTTCCAGTGATGGTGGTCGGTATTCATTTTGGGCTCCGTCAGTTAGCTCGCGCCTTTACTCAGGGGAAGGATGAACCATCGACTCGGATTCCTCCCGTTACAGTGGAGTTCCATACACATATTTGATGGCCTAGTTTGTTCTTCACTGTCCTGATATGATGTCGGCACCGAGCTCCGCAGATCCATCCACCCCCTTGCTGTAGTTGATAAAGGATTGCAGATGGAAGGGGCATGGATTTATCGAGATAAAGAAACAGCTACAAATTCACAAGGGTTGGTTCTTTTCTAGATGTTTCTCGCAATTCTCCGGCCGGTATGGCGAGTCACTGGTTGATGAGGAGAGGCCGAAATCGAACCAAACTTCACTCGATGTTGGCTGCTTTAACTGGCTAGTGAACATCAGGCCAGGTTACATCACCTTTCGGGTTCAGGACGAGTGTTTTATCGAGCCCCACCTCCCTTGTCGCTTCGCCCGCCAGTTCGGTTATGACCAACTTTATGCTGGAAATCCGAATCGGTGGCTCTAGACTCGCGGCGGATTGGTGGACGGTCTCCGAGTGTGGCTGTGGAGTGTGACGGGATGCACAGGCACTAAGTTCAGCCTTCTGGATGCTGACCGGCAGCTGGAGTTGACATTCCTATACTGCAGGCGGCTCTTGGTAGCTAATGAGCCCGTTCCTGTACGAGCTATTTCAGAGCTGGTGGCATAAGAAACTTCCCGGGCTGACACTTGGACACTTCAGAGGGCTGCTCGGGCCCAGACGAAGCGCCGTAATACTCATCAGCCAGACTGGGATGAAGAGGAGATCCTCAGTTCTGCCGAGGGATCTTCAGGAGGTGATCATTCAAACGATGGAGGTGACGAAGCTTTTGAGACAGTTAGTTAATATTCTCCTTTCTCCTCTTTCTCCTTTCCCCTCTTTTCATTATTGGGTTACCCATCTAACTGAATTTTTAGGAAAGACAGCTGAGACGAGATCCGTTAAGCGAAAGAAGCTAGCTCATAAGTCTCACGTGGATCACTGAGCTTTCGACATAGACTTGACTGGTGATGACTCTATCAGTGATGGAGGTAACGCTTAACTATAGCATAATCTCCTCTGACCTTT
>JBAKGM010034882.1:0-19556 GCA_037177215.1 Asparagus racemosus
GCCTCAGCCTTGACCGAGGCGCTGGGCACCTAGGTCGTGATCGAGGCACTAGGGCGCCTTGGCTTGGCCAAGGTGCTGGGCACCTCGGCCATGACCTAGGCACCTGTGGGAGCCTCGGTCATGGTCGAGGCGTCTGGTGCGGCCTCAGTCGAGCTGGGGCACCCGTTGGTGCCTCGGCCGTGGCCGACGGGCCACGACCTGACCAAAGAGGTCGTTCTGCCTTTTTTGACATTTGCTAATTTTTTAGCTTTTTCGACTGTGTATTTGACTTTATTTTGTCTTTTTGCAACTTTCGATGTCGTCGGGAAGATCACGCGCTCCGAGGAGCTAGCCATCTATCCCTTCCCGTGAGGGCGTGCCCCCGACGTTTGCTGGTGAGCCTTTAACATCCTTTTGCACGCTCTCGATTTGCATTTGCATATTGCATCCCCGCTTCGTTCTCCTTAGTTAGGCGATTGGGAAGAGCCTTGATTCCTCCTTAATGAGGATCGACACTTACACAGCCTTGATTCCTCCTTGGTGAGGATTGACGCTTATATTTCGGTCAATGACAGGAGCGATTCTGTGATGTACTACGGTCGGCAGGATAGGATACCCCGTTACTTTATGTGACGGGGTATATTGTCCTACGAGCAGGTAAGGCATTTCAGAATCGGTTCTCCCACTATGAAGTCATGACTCTATCTCACAGGTTTGCAAGACGAGTTCTACGCCTCATATTTTTTTGTATCTGAGTTTAGCCCGTCCTGATTTTTTATTTCAGTCGAGTATCCTTCTAGAGCGTTTCCTTCTCATGCGGTTGACGGACACCGTGGCGAGGACTATTCCACATGTGATGACCCTGCCATCTTTATTTCACCTCAGTTTGCACCGGATATGCCCACAGAGGTGACCCAGGTGGTAGTTGAGGGGAGCCATCGTGTACTGAGATTGTTGATGACTGGCGCGCCACTTGTGAGAGACACTAGTTCTACTTAGCCTCTGAGAAAGAAAGATTATCTGTTTAGCACTTTCGTCGAGGATCTGAATGTCACCTTCATTGAGAGTGAGCAATGACTGCATAAGGATGATGGAAGATTCTTATACCTCCTGAGCATACCTCACCATCGTTGTTTGACCGAGCTGAGACACCAGGTTGTGATACCGGAGATGTCGTGGCGTTTGACGGAGGAGCATGACAGCATTCATTGCGGGTTCATTACCCACCAGTCAGTTCTGGGCTCACTCAGGAGGCCTGTTGTCGGATTACATCCCGGTATTTTGGGGTTAGACACACTACCCCGTGATGAGTATTTCATCACCACTCGGACTTTGAAAACTCGCCTTGCATAGCTGGGGTGAGAGATGCCGGTGTCCCGTCACAGATTTTACGGCTGGGTTCACTCTGCAGATAGGCTCTGGTGGACTCGTCTGACGAGTTATGTTATTGGCCGATGGGGGCGAGGAGCTTCGCGCCTGTGGCTTATATGCCGCGGTCCGTGCTACTATGTACGGGCTTACGATCAGCACTTGCTATTTCTTTGCTTTATCTGAGCTCTATAATTCTGATTCGAACACCTTCTTGACCAGACAAGGTGAGTTGGGATTGGCTCTCCATGAGATGCGTCGGATCTCAGGTTTACCCATGGAGAAGACTCTATATCAGGAATACTTTCCTTCGAATTGAGAATTGAGCCGTTTGAAGGATTGCATACCCAGCTGCTATGACACTTTGTGGGACCTCACTTGCCAGTATCACATTCCTTTGGCCTAGAATGGGTCGTTATCGAAGAAGAAGTCGCAGATAGGCCTGAAGTAGTTTGCAGGCTACCTATTCAGCAATTTGGATGGCCTTTCTGGTGAAGAGATCCACGAGTTGTCTCCTCTCACTCCTTCGAAATTCAATGAGCTGATTCAGAAGTCCGGCGTCAGGTCCTATACCCCTGGCAGCACTGAGAGTGGTTTCTCTGTCGGGACTAAGTTCGCGACTTTCTTATGGCATGCATTGAAGTCAATCCGACCAGTGACGCTTTTGGCCGACTTCCTCATTATTTAGCTGAAGAAGTGTGTGGTGACATACCAGTCCAGTGATGCTTTACCATTGGAGGTACTTTATTATGCAGTTCAGCTCGCCCACAAGAAGGAATTATCCCTTCTTCTAGTGATGGTGGCTAACATTTATCGCAAGCTTCGTCAAATCACCCGCACCTTTGCTCAGGAAAAAGACGAACCATCAGATGAGATTCCTCACGTCAAGGTGGAGCTCCCATACACCTATCTGATGGCTTAGTTCATTCTTCATTGCCCTGACATGATATTAGCACCGAGGCTCGTAGATCCATCGATCCCCTTTCTTCAATCACTAGAGGATTGCAAGTGGCAGGGGCGTGGATTCTCAGAGGAACGGAGGTAACTGCAACTTCACAAAGACTGGGTCTTCTCCAAATGCTTTTCCCAAATCTCCGGTATGTATGGGGAGTCTTTGATCGACGAAGAAAGACTGGGGGCACATCAGACTTTACTGGATGTCAGCTGCTTCAATTAGCTGACGAACATCAGGCTGGGCTATCTCACTTTTTGAGCAAGAGATGAGTGCTACATCGAGCCATATTTCCCTTCTCGTTTCACCCGCTAGTTTGGTTATGACCAACTTTATGTTAGGAATCCGAACCAGTAGCTCCGGACTCACAGCGGGCTTGTAGACAGCATCCGAGCATGGTTGTGGAGCATGACGGGGTGCACAGGCGCTAGATTTAGCCTTCCGAGTACTAATCGCTAGCTATAGTCGACCTATCTATACTACAGTTGGCTCTTGGTGGCCAATGAGCATGTTCCCGTGAAGTCCCTCAATGTGTTGAGTGCCGAAGAGGTCTCCCGAGCTGACACTCAAACGATCTAGAGGGCTGCTCGAGCACGGAGGAAGTGCTGCCAAACTCATCAGCCAAACTGGACTGAGGAGAGGACCCACAGTTCTGCCGCTGGGAATTCAGAAGAGGACCAGGCGGAAGTCACAGTTCACGAGGAGAACTTTGGTACTCTTTCTTTCTCCTTTTGGCCTTACTATTTTTTTTACAGTTACCAGGTTTAACATTAGTTTAATCTTCTAGGAGTGTCAGAAGAGGAGGCGGTCCGCCCTCGTCATGGGGGAATGCCTTGAGCCGAGGTTCAACCTAAGCGAAAGAAGCTAGCCCACAAGCCCCGTCTCGCTCCTCGGGCCTTCGACGTGGACTTGACTGGCGAGGACTCTGTCAGTGATAGAGGTAATGCTCGACCGACCCACAGTCCTTTCGATTACTTAATTCTTTGCTTTCGAAGCTCACAGTTTTCCTTTTTGTGTAGGAGAATATGGGGGTGGTGACACCAATTTTGATTTTCCCCTTCCCGACTTTGCCGAGCCCAGTTTCACTCAGCAAGTGCATGGAGCTATGGCAGGAGAGCCTGAGGATACCAACATAGGACCTAAATCGGTGATTTCATGTATATCTAACACTAGTAATCCCCCATTTAGATGGCGAATAGGGGAATTGAATGACTTAGAATTTGTGCCTCCCCTAATTGCGTCTACGCTTCGTGCTATTTTAGAAAAATTGCAAGAAGCTAGTTTAGAAGCGAGGCTTAAGGAGACAAGCTTTTCCGCAGAAGGTAAGTCTTTTTTATCCCAGTGTGGATTACTAATTTCGCTTCTTCCACTCACGTCCTCTTATGTCATATTTCTCGATAGAGGACTTTGATGATGACAGTTTGCCCATAGATATATCCCTGCATGACTTGATGTGTGGCTCGCCTCAAGATGATTCTCTTCCTGACGACATTGAGCCTGAGC
This sequence comes from Asparagus racemosus, assembly GCA_037177215.1. Lineage (NCBI taxonomy): Eukaryota > Viridiplantae > Streptophyta > Magnoliopsida > Asparagales > Asparagaceae > Asparagus > Asparagus racemosus. The sequence continues at coordinate 3,803 of JBAKGM010034882.1, forward strand.
CGGCAATTCCCGGGAATATCGAGGCTAGTTCCTCTAAAGGTATGGATCCCCTTTTTTGATAATTATAGGACTAGCTAACTTTGACTAGTACAACTATAATTCCATGAAATTGAAATGTCTCTTGCTAGTGACAGGAACTCTTCATTCTGTTGCTCCTCCAGAGTCAGCTACCGCAGCTGATGTTACATCGGACGTACAGGTCAAGGGACTGACTGTGACAGTCAATGTGCCACTGACTGATGCTCCTTTGATGGCTTCGTTAGGGCAAGGAGCTATCTCAACAGGTACGGACTGCTCAGCTGACAAAACTCACACTGATTTCTAGTTTTGGAGTGTTTAACCCTCCTCCTTCTACTTGCAGGGCACTCAGCAATGCTTCATGATTTAGTGAGAGCATTGATGTCAGACGATGATCCATCTCAGCTTATCATCAGTGTAGAGGTTCATTCATTTTTCTCCTACCTAGCCACAGTGATAGACACGCTTCTCAGCAGCGGGCTTTCTCTCTATCAGTTCCGGCCATTCCTTGACCCTAGGATAGCCTTGATATGAGATGCGGATTACCCAAAGCTAGCCCAGGCCGTCGCCGATGATCTCGATCACCTAGAGGCCAAACTCTAGAGTTTACAGGATTTGGAGGTAGCGGGGCTCCCTTCATATATAGCCACAGAGACAAATGTTCGTCTGGCAGTTTGGCGTGATGCTTATGTTTTCACCGGGCTCAAAGTCCAGATGCAGCGAGACCAGGCGCACCACTTAGAGGTCGCTGTTGCTGAGACCTCCTCCTCTATGGGTCATCTTCAATCTTGTGTCACCGAGGGTGAGGTGAAGATAGTAGAGCTAGAGCAGGAGCTTCAGGCGGCAAATGAGAGCTTTAGTGTCTTGAAGCTGACGAAAGCCAACAAAGAGGAAAATCTCGCCTTTATGTCCGAGAAGTTTGATTTCTCGAAGCAGAAGCTAGCTGAGATTGAGGAGGAGACTGCGAAGATGCTCAACACCAGTGAGGAGTCTTTCAGGGCTGAGCTACAGAAGGAACTTCAGTAAGCTTTTATTGATAAAGTGTCCGGATTGAAACAACAAATCTGTTGTCACAAATTTGATATTTAAGGAATTGTATTCTTAGTCTTTATCAATAAAATATGTTTCCCTTACTTTATTATGATTCTTTTATTTCGTTAGAAATAATTAACCACAATACTCATAGGATTTTTGGCAAACCCTCAGCCATTAACGAATTTCATAAGCCTTTACTGATTACCATTTGAATTTGGCTAGCATGCGGATTATCAAAACCTGTTCCGCATGTGACGTTGTGCTAAAAGAATGAAATTATCTTAGACTTGGTGCTATGATGTTGAATACATAGGTTTGGTACTCTTTTACGGGCAAGAGGCTACCTGCAACGTGTGTGAAGCATTGACTTTAGGGTTATTGGCTAACCCCCAGCATTCAATGAATTTAGCATGCCTTTATCGACTACCGTTTGAATCAGGCTATCATGCAGATTATTTGAACCCGTTCTGCATGTGACGTTGTGCTAAGAGAATGAAACTCTCTTAGACTATATTCTACAATATTGAATATTTAGACTTTATCTTTTTCACAGGAAGACTAACTCGGTGACGCGTGTGAGGCGTCAACCTATCCCTGCTTAGGATTTGGGATCAAATTCCCCAAGAAGAATCTTGGATTAATAAGTTTTTATTGATAAAATTAGTGAGAGAGGAAGAATTTTATATTCTGTCTCTCATAGTGAATGAATGAAACCAAGAGCAGGAACTCTGTCCTGGGAGTCGAGAGGATTTAGGCGGCCTTCAGTCGGACAACCTGATCTGAAAATCCCAGCGCATACCTTCAGTCAGTGCTACCTAGGAGAGGGATGGAACCAAGAGTGGGGTTTTCACTCAGAGAACCAATAAGATTCAGGTAACTTTCAGTCAGACGACCTAATCTAAAAATCCTGACGCATACCTTCAGTCAGCGCTACCTAGGATGAAGATGGAACTAAGAGTGGGATCTCCACTCTGAGGACTGACAAGACTTAGGTGACCTTCAGGTGGACAACCTAGTCTAAAAATCCTGACGCATACCTTCAGTCGACGCTACCTAGGAGAAGATGGAACTAAGAGTGGGATCTCCACTCGGAGAACCAGAGAGACTCAGGTGACCTTCAGGCAGACAACCTAGTCTGAAAATCTTGGTGCATACCTTCAGTCGGCGCTACCTAGGAATAGGATAGAACTAAGAGTGGGATCTCCACTTTGAGAACTGGAAAGACTCAGGTGACTTTCAGGCAGACAACCTGGTCTCAAAATTCTAGCGTATACCTTTAGTCGGTGCTACCTAGGAGAGGGACGGAACTAAGAGTGAGATCTCCACTCTGAGAACCGATAAGATTCAGGTGACCTTCAGTCAGCTGACCTGATCTGAAAATCCTAGCGCATACCTTCAGTCGGTGCTACCTAGGAAGTGAGGTCAGACTAAGAGTGGGAGTTCCACTCAGAGAATCGAAAAGATGCAGGCGACCTTCAGTCGGACAACTTGATCCGGAAATTTCAGTTTTGAGTTATACCTTCAGTCGGTATGGTCCGGAAGAGGAAAGGATAGAGCCTTTTTGTTTATAACGAAAGGAACTTTACACTTAGAGAGGAAGAATTTTATATCCCATCTCCGACATGCAGGAATTCTTGAGTGGACCTCTTGTTCATGGAAGGAATCAAGAGCAGAATTTTGGTATTTGGACCGAAAGATTTGTAAACCCATTGTCAATGAATTTGATCAGTGAGAGAATTTACAATAGAGGATAAATTCACGGTTATCCTCGAGGAACGTGGGTGAAATATCCCACGAGGAACTTCCCACTGAAATGGGTTATCCCAAAGATACTAAGGATAGTATTTCTTCAGGAACTTCCTATTTATCAGCATTAATTGTCGGTCGCCATTTTGGGTAATTAGGCGATATGTACCATTAGAATAGACCGCCTCTATTACAAAGGGGCCTTCCCATTTAGGTTCAAATTTACCTTTTTTTAGAGTTGAGGATTATTGGTTGTCGAGCAGTGAGGACCAGATCTCCTTCTTTGAAACTCCTCTGTCGCACCTTCTTGTTGAAGGCTCTCATTACAGCTTGTTCGCAGGGAAAGTCAGGTCGATCTTCATTGCTTTCGAACTCATTACAGCTTTATGCTTTTATGAATGAATTCAAATAAAAAAGGTGTCTTTTTATAAGACTTACAATGAAAATCAAGAAAAATTACAACTTTCTCCTGAACAAATGCAGAAACCCGTTTATCGCTCCCGCTTGCATGGGATCTTTGCAGGTGTCAGGATTTATCTGTGGACCACCGTGTGATCAGATCTGGGTCAAGATCTACGAGATTGTGGGGACTATTTCACAAAGAAAATAGATTACCTTAAGTGAATGAGATCGACCAAGCGAAATCGTTACTCTTCTCGGGATCAAGACAAAGCTTAGATCAGGAGTGAAGCGCCATAGATCTGATCTAGATCTCCTCAAACTCCTTTTCTCGATGCGTAGGACTCACTAAATCTTCAGTTCTGCATTGGGAAGAACTCTGAAGTTGTGGAAAATGCAGAGCTCACGTGCAAGAAGTCAGATCTCAAAATTCTAGCCCCGGTGCAAAATGTTCTAGCCCATGCAAATGAGACCCCCCTCTTTATTTCTAGGCAAAAGAGGGGTGGGTCAGTTTTGTGGCCGAGCCACCAGGAGGTGGCTTGCTGGCTGAGCCGCCCACGTAGCTTCGTTCTGGCATTTTTTTGAGCCTGATTCATTCGGTAGTGTCGACTCCCAAGTTCGGTTGGTTGTTTCATCGATTCTAGAGTCCGATTGGTTCAGTTCCGTCAACATTTGAGTCTGGTTGATTCCATATCATCGATATTTGCTGATCTGAAACTTCGCTATTAGACTTATCCCATGATTCGTCACTTCAATAGATTGCACGCCTTGTCGACTCGCTTCATGTATTTAGCAACTCACATTATGCGTTTGTGGCACGATTACGTCGTCATCGGTTCTTCGTTGGGTCATCGGATGGGTCGTCGACCATCAATCCATCGTCACGAGTCATGTTTGGGCACTTATAGGTAATTTTAAACACCTACAATTGGCATCCAATATTTGTTTGGGAAATCATAGCTAGTGACTGACTAGTGTAATCTAGTTATCAGATCTAGAGGTCAAAGCTAAGGTAGCTGTGAGTGATACCAAGGCATCAGTATAAGTGTTCTTGAGGTGGGCTACATAGTCAATGTAGAAACATTCAAAAAATGAGCAAGCTTCAATGCCGCTTCATGATAGGGCAAGAGATCATTGTGTCGGGCATCATACTCCTCTTTTATCTAATTGAAGATTAATTTGAAATCGCCTGTGCTTCAAGATATTTCACACCCATATCTTGGGCAAGCTATAAGCTAATTGAAAGGGCATTGTACTTAACCACATTATTAGAACATGGCTCATTTAGTGAATATGCTCGTGGAAGGGCGTGCCTATGTGGCTCAATAAGTACTAGCCTCACTCCTGCGATCATTGTTCCCTTATGGCTACATCACGATGAGCTGTCGAAGTAGAATTGCCACACTTGGTGGTTCAAGGTGACGTTCGATTTGAACACCTTGTCTATAATGCCTTCATCGAACTTGGAAGACTAGAGAGAGGATGATCTTCAAGGAAGTTAGCCATAGCATGTCATTTGACCGCTTTCTTAGGTACGAATGTCATATCATATTGGGAAGTCGTATCACCCATTTTGTGAGCCTGGAGTTTAAGGATTTGGGCTTTGTCATGTGTATCCGTAGAGGGTTGACTCTCAAAATGGCATGGATGGATTGGCCGATCAGGTAATGCCACATTTTCTGCACTACAAAAATCAGAGCTAGATACTCTTTTTCAACTAGATTGTAGCGATACTCGGCACCAATCATGGTTTGATTGAGATAGTAAATGGCATGCTCATGCTCATAATCGTGACCATCATCATTTTTTGGGTAAAGAGTGCTCAAAGGGAATGGTTCATAGCTCTGACCTAGATTAGAAATGGTTTGCTTGATACCGCGCGGGTAGAACATGTGACTTTATGGGATACTCTTTGATCGCATTGAAAGCTTCTTGATATGCATCATCCCAAACAAACAAAAAACCTTTTTTCATTAACCTTTGGAAGGATTGGCATCTTTTAAATAGATTAGCTATGAATCTGTGGATGTAAGCTAGACGTCATTGTAAACTTCTGAGTTCTTTAAGATTTTTCGAAGGTGGCATCTCCTGAATGACTTTGACTTTCTCTAGGTCAACATGTATCCCTTTGGATGTGATAATAAATCCAAAGAATTTGCATGATGATACCCCAAAGAAAGACTTAGTTGAGAGACATGGTTAGATTTATCTAGAGTTGGTGTTTTAACATAATTTCGAACACCGTTCTCAAATTGTTGAGGTGATCCTCTTTACGATGACTTTCGATTGTGAGGTCATCGATATAGCATTCCACCGTCTTGCCAAAATGCTTATGAAAGATCGTGTTCATCGTACGTTAGGAGGTGGGTCCAATATTTTTAGACAAAAGGGCATTACGGTATAGAAATATACTCCCAAGGGTGTTCTGAAGGTAGTGTGCTTCTGATCATCCAAATGCATCTTGATTGGTTGTATCCAAAAAAGTCATCCATGAATAATATCCTCTTGAACCCACATGTATTTTGGACCATGACATCCCTGATAGGGAGGGGGAGTTCATCTTTTGGACTTGCGAGATTGAGATCTCTAAAATCGATATAAATCTAAATCTTGTTGTTCTTCTTTGTCACAAAAACAAAGTTGGCTAGCCAATATGGATGATGCTCTTCATAGATGAATCCACACCCAATGAGTTTGTGGATCTCTATCTCGATTTTCTCTATCAACTCAGGGTGAAAGCATTGTTATTATTGCTTGACCGACTTGATATTGGGGTCAATATTGAGGCAATACATTGCCACATATGGGTCCAACCTAGACATGTCTTCGTAACTCCAAGTAAAGACATCAATGTACTCTTGAATGAGTGATATGAGATTTTCTTTTTTAGCTAGTGACAAGCTCTTGCTGATAAAGATGGGCTTGGGGTTAGCTTCATCACCTATATTGACTTGGATCACCTTATCTTCAGTAGGCGGTTCAGGGATTTAAAGTGCGATTCCAATTGTGCCCCAAGGTGTTTTGTCCAGGGATCATTCTTATGGTCATCGAATACTTCTAATTCATCCATTTTCATCTTTAGGTTATATGAAACCATGTTTGCGGTAAATCCTTTAAACATAGCATCGATGGTGACATTAGTGTCCCAACCAGACATGTCTGAAGAGTTGCTTGGTAGATTCTCAAGCTTTGGTCACAAATCTATTTGCTGGGAGATATATCCAAGCCCCTATTTGGTTCGATTGAAATAATCAATGTTTTCCCCTTTTGGTGCAAAGGAGATTAATAGGACTCATGGGCCTCGGTCAAAGTTCAACCCTAGTTTTAATGTGAAGTTGTAGCCAATTTTCGTCATTATATGATGGGATGGGTGGCTATAATGAGAAAACTTAGGCATTACCTTAACTTCATCATCTGAGACTAGCAGGCAAGGTTGTGATTCAACTTTCCCTAAGATGATAAGATCTTGAATGCTCCTTTTGGTTAGAACTATGAAGTTGACAACTTCTGAGCTACTCGGCTGTTGATGAGTCGAGTATGACTCATTTATGGGCATATACAAAGTATGTTCTACGTTAGCCTAGACAAAGCATCGGCTTCTAAGTTTTCATGCTCAGAGCCTAAGAATAGTCATAAGCAAATTATACGTTATCATTAAAGCCCTAGTCACCCTGATTTTTAACTAACTAGTCTATACACAGATATTCAAGAGTAATTACAAGAGTTTTCATCTCCAGATAGAATCTCATTTGGGCTGGGTTCACTATCTGCCTCATTGCCATTGTCTAGGTCTTCTGGGATGGCTACCTCAATCGTATGCTTTTCATCATACAAGAGGGAATCTGTGAAGAAGTTCTCGACTCTTTTAAAAGGGCGTTTCTTAGCATAGATCTTTTGGAGTAAACTTTCTGCAGCTTCATTCTTTGTGTCAAAGCATTGAGCTGATTCTGGAGACTTTCAAGGATCTTTGCTTTATGGCTCACCTTTGGGGGAGCTGAGGTCTCGAACTTCGAGTGAGCAGAGTGAATATCATCATGATTCGACGACTCTTTTTTGAAGGAAATGTTAATAGGTCATTTTCCTCTTAAATTATCTCCAAGAGACTGAGAGACGTGCAGTAGCCGTTGCATCATGGCTTCAAGGCACTCAAATCACTCATTAGATGCTTTCTTTTGAGCTTCCATTTAACAAATAAGATCATCATGGGCATCTCTATCCATCATATCTGGGACACACCTCCGCTCTTGACTTAAACTAGGAGTCACATTTGACACTATGGCAGAGTTACATTACTAAAAGCATGTATGTCTATTTGTGAAGATACCTACAAAGCGTGCATCTTCGTGAGAGAATAATCAAAGAATATTGTTGCTCCTTACTTGGACCTAGTGTGACGATAAATACCATTGGTCTCTGGGAGTATGCTCCCAATAACAAAACAATATCAGGGATTAGAAGGATTATCTACATCCTCTTTGTCATCTCCATTAGTCACATTTGTCATATTAACCATGAATTCTTAGAGATTGGCTTTACCCTTTCGGGTACATCATTGCCTCTTAATCCTAGCTTCTGAAAGCTTAGAAACTTGGCTGAGACAATTAAGCACTGATTCCTTTATAGGGGGAGATTTTCACTGACAACATGTTTGAACTGCCGTGACGATCTCCCTTCAGGTTGCACAATGCTGACATTGGCATGCCCTCTTCTGAGAAAGGAACTCTCTTAGATTGATGGGAGTTTTGACTTGGCTTAGCAATTGCTCTTCTTGAAGCAACTTTCCCTGCTTAGACTTCAGCAAGGGAATGTTGCCTATGACGATGTTGTTTTGACCTATGGCTGGCATGGTTAATTGGGTCTTTATCATAAGTGGGGTCTTGTGATTTAGATGAAGAATCAGCATAGGTGATGTTTTCCCGCGCGAGATTTTGAATGGAGGATAACCCCCATTCTTTGCTTCTGTTAGAGAAGTGCAGCGAGCATCAAGAGATGCTTTAAAGTGAACCCCTAGAGAGTTTGTGAACTGAAGTCCAAATGGGAAGATGTTTGAACATCTTGACCTCTGCCAGAGGCAAGGGTCACTGCATTTTTGCTCTGGGCGCCTAGCTTCCAGCAAACTTGGCGCTCTTCATAGAGCTCTGGCCATTGGCCAATAAAGTTGGGCTTGAACCCAAAATAGAGCCAAGATGCACTTTGCGGTAGCTCTTGCTTGGATCCATGCATATCTTCTCTGAGGAAAGATGCTCCTCAAATTTTGCTTAGTCAAATTCAATAACCAGCGATTTAGCAAAAGACCCTAAAGCCTTAATGTCGGATTGCAACACAATCTTCTCATCGGTTGAGAAGGAAGTCCCCAACAGAGTCATCATCTTATTTTGATTCAATTTTAAGTAAACTTAGGGTACGACTTCAAGATTACAAGGAAATAAGAAAATTGTTTTCAGCTAGGTTCTTTTTTGTTTTGCCAACGGAGCGTTGATCTAGTACTCCATTAATGGTTTGATTGGGTCTTCTACTAATTGAAGGTTGCCAGAGCTAAGCTTGATCTCAAATTTCTTTAGAGGATGCCGAAGTCTCTAAGATTGCTAAGATGCAAGTTCACAAGATGCCAAAAAGTGCTAAAGTTTTCAAGTGCCACAAGATGCCAAAAAGTGCCAAAGTTTTCAAGTGCCTAAAAATGAGCAATCTCTCCTCTTCTTATAGGCTAAAAGAGAGAGTTAGTAACCAGTAAATATAGATTTAGTGGCCATTAACTTAGGAGATATCTATTTTCATAAAATTAACTTTTGAAAAGGTCCTAGGTGAAGTTCGCTTGTAACGGTTGTAGGCGATGTTCGCTGAGTGATCAGTGGCAAAGTTTGTTCTATTGAACTTCACCAAAACGTGGGTAGCCCACTTATCTTGGAGTGTGGGCTACCCACAGTTATAGATGAAGTTCGCTAAGTGGTTAGGGGCAAAGTTCTCTCTAGTGAACTTCACTTGAAGTTTCACTTTGACTTGGTATTAGTAGCAAGCTTTAATGTAACTTGGACGAGCTTTGTTGAGGCTTAGATGATCTCCGCTATTGCTCATGTTTGGGCTATTTTGATCTGATTAAATGTTTAGCCCATGGGCATCCACTCCTTGAGCTTATATTGGGGCTCAAGTATCATATTTTGTGTTATCCGCACTAAGTATCAGTTTAAGATTGAGCTTGTATATTTTAACCATCTATAGCTGGCTTTTTTCAGTTGATTATTTTGTTGATGCGGATGAGGTGATCTTGACCTAGATCTTCCCCTCTCTAATTTCTCTTAAGATAGCTCCTCCTTGTTGTGGTTGTTGAGGAACTTCTTCAACAGACCTCTCTGGATGAGGTCCTCGATATCTCTTTGTAGGATTCGGCAGTTATTAGTATTATGGCTGTGATCCCGATGGTATCAGTAGTATTGTCGGATATCACTCATCTTAGGGTTCAACTTCATGCGAGGCGGGATCTTGGTAAGATGCCCCTCCTTCTAGATCAAATGCAACACTTGCAAAAGGGGAACATTGAGGGGGGCAAGTGCCGCTCTCCTCATCGTCTCCTTCCTCTGGTCTCTGTGGTTAGACGCGGTTGGATCTAGGCTTAGAGTTAAGCCGGTCGTCTTCATCTTTATTGCTCTAGGAGGACTTGGCTTCTGCAGCTTATGTGGCTTCTTGTTGGGCCACCTTCTTGTAGGAGCAGCTGTCCTCCATGTCCATGTGTGACCGAGCCCTAGCCATGAGCTGGTCAAAGTTGGCCATAGGGTGCATGCTGAGAGAATCAAACAATTTCTCATCTTTTAGACCCGTGATGATAGCCACCATGACCACCATGTTGTTAGGGTCCTCCACTTACAGCCGCTTGGCTTAAAACCTCGTAAAGTACTCTCTTAAGGTTTCTCTAATTCTTTGCTTAATCTACAGCAAGAGAGTGGAGTGGTGCCTTCTATTTTGCATCCGCTAGATAGTGGAGCACAAATTTCTAGCTGAGTTTTTCAAAGTTGTGGATGGATCTCTTCTCTAGAGAATTCCCCAACATCTTTGCATGCCACTGAGAGTGACAGGAAAGACTATGCAAATGATCGAATCGATCAAAATGCTGCATGCACATCAAAGCAAAGAAGTTCTATGCATGGTCGGCCGGGTTGCCTTCACCCTTGTATTTCTCGATGTGGGGTATCTTGAACTTAGAGACGGAGGCATTCATGATATCTTCTGAGAGAGAAGTATTCCCCTCAATGGTGTCGGCCACCATGTTGAATGTCCAATCGTAGCCAGAAGCAAGGTTAGCCATAGAGGGATCAGCCCAGGCTACTGAGGTTTGGGTCATGTAGATGTGTCTTACACCTTGCGATGTTGCCCGTGTGGCTTGAGTTGGGTCATGGCTTGAGCTCTTGCCTATTGCCTCTAAAGGAGGCTGAGGTTGCCATGGATTTGCAGCAAAGAGTTTGTTGCCTGGGTGGTGTTCATCGGAAAAATTAAAAAGAAAGATGGAGGAAAAATGAAATGTATTGATTTTTTTTACTGAAGAAAGACTTACCATCTCTCTCTATCCTCACGAACTCTCTCTTTTCGATTATCCTGATTTACAAAAGAAGGAAAGATTAGCAAAGATCCATCCTTTTGTTTAACCTGGGTTCTTCACGGTAGTGATGGGAGCTTGAATCTTGTATCCCGTTGACGATCCGACCGTCTCGACTCATGGAACGACGTTGAAAAGAACTCGCAAAGAAAGTTTTTAACTCTGAAAAATGAGTTTGATCCCTCCAAAGAAGAATTTTTGACTCTCCTCTCTTCTCCGTGGAAGTCTTAGGCCAAGTGGTAGTCGAAGATCCCTTCTTCAACTATTATCCAGCTATTTATAGGGGTGTAAGGGGTGTAACTAGCCCCTTAAATCTCTCCTCAAATTGTGTAAAATAGTTTCAAAGCAACGTGTTTGATTGGGTCAAACGCGAGGTCTGCATTCTGTAAATGACCTCTGCACTTTGATTTGAGAACGCAGTGATGAGCTCTGTGTTTTGAACTTGGAAATGCAGTGGTGAACCATTCGTTTTGAGCTTGGAAGCACAGTGGTGAGCCACACGTTTTGAGCTTGGAAGCACGGTGGTGAACCATGCATTTTGAGCTTGGAAACGCGGTGGTGAGCCATGCGTTTTGAGCTTGGAAGTGCGGTGGTGAACCATGCATTTTGAGCTTGAAACGCGGCGGTGAGCCACATGTTTTGAGCTTGGAGACGTGGTGATGAGCTCTGTGTTTTTAATCAAAGCGACCATCAATTTGTAATATCTTTTCAAAGATCATCATCTTGTGATCTTTGTCGTATTTTCTTGACGCCTGGGAGTCATTGATTGTAACTTCTGTTGGTGCTTGTGAAGACCGTTGAAATTGAGATTCTCATTGGTTAGCGTGAAGGTTGTTGGATTGTATCCTTCATTGATTGCTGTAGAAAATCCTCAAATTGTGGTCTCCTGAAAGTCATTTTGTCATGACTTTTATTGTTCATATTTAATGAGGACAGACTATCTGCTGTGATTTTTAGATAGTCTACAGAAACCCCTCCAAAGTTTTTGAAGGTTCGCAGTTGACTGGGACGGGCTTTCAAAATACTTTGGATATCTTCTTTGTTCGACTCTGAGAAGGTATTGCTCCTCGTTTAAGAGATTTGCACTTTGATTTTGTCCATGCTAGTCATTTGTCTTTTAAACGTGTAGGCAGACCGTGGCTTTTTGCTTTTGAGATGCAAAGTTAAGCTTCATGTTCGGTCTTTTGAAACGCTGGGGATGATCTCCGTGTTTGCAGCTTAGAACGCGAGGCAGAATCTCGTGTCTTGAAATTGAAACGTGAAGTTGAACTTTGTGCTGTAATTTTGAAATGCTGGGGTGACCCAGAGGCAGAGCCTCCTGTTTTTAAAATTGGAACATAAGTTGAGGCTCGCATTTTGTCTTGAGGTCGAACCGACTGGGTGCGAACAAGGGCAGGATTTTTGCCTAAAATTTCGTGTGGAGTTGACAGACTGGCAGCCTTATAAATAGACCCTTGGGTCAAATCAAAAGACTTACACACTTTCATTTTCTAAAATAAGAAAACTTGTTCTCGAATCTCCAACAAACGAAGCTTCATTCTTAGATCTTCTAGTGAACTTTTTTCTGTTCAACTTCGATGAAAATGTCTCCCAAGAGATCCGTAGCAAAATCCAAGAAGGCCACATCGATTGATTCGAGCACGCCGGCTGCTAGAACCATCGGTGGTGCTACTACCCGGGCCCCTATGGCACAGCAAACACCCTTAATTAGTGGTGGGTTTCGACTTTAAGACAACTTGTTTAATAAGTTTATTCTCTTCCACGTGAAGTATTAGAAAAGATGAGCAATGCTCGCATTTTGGATTTAGAACACGAGGTTGATGCCTATGTTTTGAATACGAAACGTGGAGATGACCCTCGCATTATGAAAATAAAACACGGGGCTGACACTCGCGTTTCGAAAATGAGATGCGTGGTTGTGCTTCGCGTTTGAAATTGGAACGCGAAGTTGACACTCACATCTTGGGAACAAAATGCGGGATTGAGCTTCGCGTCCGTTATTTAGGCCTTTTATACTTACAATTATTTTCTAGATATTAATTACTTTATTCTTTTTTTTGTTTCCTTGTACAGCGTGCTACTCAAGTGACCCTCTCACTTTCCATAGTCATTTTGGTCATGAAGGGGAAGAAGACAAGGAGGTGACTTTCAGTCTTCGTTAGAGGTTCCCCGTTGTCCAAGACAAGAGCGAAGAGCACTGAAGCTCATTACTGAAGCAAGCCCACCAGTGGTTAGGGCCATTAGAACGGACCTCAAACTTGAGACGGTAGACCGGAAGTATATTAAGAAGCCCACATTTCTCTTTGGGGACCCAGTAGAACTTGATGTCAAGACTTTCTATGACGGGGATTGCAAAATGTTGAGGAAAGTCGACAACCGATTCCTCTTCCTGCCCAATATGGAATGGATGTATCCGCTTTCATACTTTTAATGTGCTTCAATCCCCAGGCACATAAGATGGGATCTTGTCAAAGATCAAGACAGGGTGTCCCTCAGAATGTTAACTTACTAGGGTGTGCATCTGATAAGTTACAATCGGCATGTGTCACCTTTAAGACCAGGCCTATTTGCAAAGGAATATCCAACTACTAAGGTGGCCACACCAGCAAGAATTTTTGATTGAAGATTTATTGCGGTGAAAGGTGAGTTTCCCGCACAGGATTGCAGACCACCTGGATGGGTATATTCATCAGATGGAGGATGGTGGGCCCGCATGGTGAATTTTGTGATGATGGAGTTAGGAGACTCACTCACTAGTTCTAATCTGGGACCTCCAGTTATGGCTACACGATATGGAATCATGCAGAGCTCTTACACCCTTTTTGTTATGTTGGAGAAATACAACCTGGAGACCTATACATTCTCTACACCCGTTGGAGAGCTGGGTTTTGCTCTTTACAAATAGTTACGAAGTCTCAGGCTTGTCTTTCGGGGAGCTGGCATATGAGGAGTTTATTCCCGAATCTGAGGAGTTGGCCATTTTGAGAGTGGCCAGTCCTGACATTTATGATACTTTTTGGGAGGTGATGTGTCACTTCCAAGTCTGCACCAGCTGACCGGGTTACGTGGGGGAGGAGTCAAGCATGCGTCCTGGGCCGAGTTCTTATTTCAGAATTTGCATAGTAAGGATGTTGCAGTGGTCCGTCTCACTGCGAGTTCTTTTGATGAAGTAAAAACTCACATCGAAAGCGCTACTACTCACTACACAAATGAAGTCTTGGAAGATATTTTCCCTCCGTAAACAGAGTTTGAGAGCTTCCACTATCAAGCTCTAACCCCTATTTCGGATACGACCCTATTTGCTAAGTTTTAATGTTGTGGCTGAAGCACTGTGTTTGTTCCTTCTAGACCGATCGAGTCCATCGCCGCTGAGATTGTTTATCCAGCGCTTCTCCTAGCTCATGGGAGACCAATAAATCTTCTGTCCGCAATGGTATGCTATTTATAGAGCGGCCTAAGGGAGTTAACCTTTGACTTCCTCCAGGTCAAAGAGGTGGGTTCTGGGGAGGAGAAGTCTTTCAAGACTCCCAATCCACGCGTTCCTTTACCATACACCTATCTATTGTCATGGTATGTCCTACATTGCCCGTCGTTGTTGACAGCAGCTGCTCCTTGTGGTGAGTCTTTTATTCCGTGGCTCCAACGACTAGAAGTGGCTAAATGGGAGGGTTGGTACATGGAGATGGTCCATAAAATTTTGTCAAGTCACCTTAATTACCATGTATTTCAGATGTTATCTTGACTTCGAGGGTAGAGGATATGGGGAGTTGTACCAAGACATGAGGGGCCCTAATTCTTTCACACAGCTGAACGGAGGTGTCTTCCGCTAGCTCATCAATATCAGGCATGGCTATTTAATTTTCTGACAAGGCGGGAAATGTTATATTGAGCCTTATCAGCCCTTCCACTTCTCCTGACAATTCGGGTATGACCAGTTATACATCGGAAATCCCAACCATCAACTCGCACTGATCAGGAACCTGTATAGAGGAGCTAGGGCTTGGTATTACTCCGTAGCTGGTTGTATCAAGGCGTCATTCAAACTGCCTCACAAGATGTCCAGCTGTTACACAACCATGGGTTTCTTCAACTGGTATCAGGCTACTTCTTAGATTCCTGAATATAGAACTAATTCATCTTGTCTGAAGAATCAGAAAGATGTACGAATCTAAAAGAAGTTCCAAGACGTCACGCCTAAGAGGACTTGATGAGTTCTTGTCTTGTGAACAAACAGCCGACACTGGAGAAGAGGTTGAGACAACAACAGCTAGGCCCGCTGAGCCTATTCCAATTGAGACCCGAGAGGAGAGAGCTGCAGGTAAAAGGCCCATGCCAGAAAAAGACACGCGCCATCAAAGCAAACAGGCTCGTGGGAATTGACCTACTGGATCTCCCAATTCTCAGGCTAAGTAGGGGACTAAGCTGATGCAGGATGCATTTAGGGCTACTTGTCCAATGCCTTCAATGGAGGAAGAAGCACAAGAATCATTAGTTGCAGGTATCTCTCACTAGCAAGGACTCTATTCAACCAGACCTGCTTTAAGGGGTTCTTTATCTTCTCACCCTTTGGAAGAGGAAGGTGGAGACGAATCATCTTTTGGGGATGCGGAGTCTATCCCAATTGTAGAGCCTCTTGACACAATAGCTCCAGGCCAAGCTTCAAGTGCTGTTCCTCAAGCAACTGAAAAGGAAGCTCAAGCGGAAGGGGTTGGAATTTCTGCAACTTACCCCTAAGTAGCCGAGCTACGAGAGTCCGAAAGATATTCATCCCCCGCTTCTTCAGCATTAATGCCTACAATAGGAGCTGAGAGGCCTAGCCCTACAACAGGGCTATTTCCCAAGCTAGTTGCAGCTACAAGTTCACCACGTCCAACAGTAGATGATGATGAGGAAGTGATGGGGCAAAAGCGTTACCTCCGCCTAAGTTGCAAGTATACAACTTACAAGTTATAGTATAAAAGATTATCGATC
>JBAKGM010034891.1:0-19554 GCA_037177215.1 Asparagus racemosus
TTTCTGAGATTGTTGCTATCTTGTTTGCAATCTATAATATATTTTGCTTAAATTTTATAAAACACTATTCACCCCCCTCTAGTGTTTAGTGTGATCAGATTAGCGATCCTACAGTTTTTAGGGGTTGTAACAGTTGGCCCCTTTCACTTGGATTCGGCATGGGCTGGGTCCAACTGAAATTAGACTGTGGTTTGTCGAGATGTGCATTAATAAGGGGTGACTAAAAAGTCTCTTTTGATGTGATGTGGCTGACATCAGACTACCATTCTTGGTTGTTGCTGCCTCACCTTTTGTGCCTGATTGCGAGCTAGATAAGGCAAGGGGTACCTCAATTTTGAAGTGGCTGCTTCGAGTTCTGGGATTGATCTTGGCCATTGGTTCAGAGCTGCTTTGACCATTGAGATCTTGAAACTTGTCAGCCTAGTTATCTATAAGTAGGGCTACCATAGCAAAGGGGGGCGGTTGTTGCTTTTTGAAAATCTCTAAATTTGGATCGCAAAAGAATCCCGATCATCTATTCTCTCTGGTGATCTCCAAAATTGTTCAGATGGGGTTTCTGCTCTTAGCATTCGACGAGGTCAGTTAGAGAAGTTTCACTCTAAGGTGGCTCAAACACAATTGATGGTGCTATATGAGAAATTTGATGTTCCTTGAGAATTTGATCTGATAAAACCGGCGAAGTCATCAGCGGTGTTTGATCATGATGTGAGTCGGGCCCTAGTGTATGTGAAACACTTGAAGTATGGTCTGCGTTTGCCCCTACATGCCTTCCTCTGCCATGTTTTCACATCTTTGGGGGTGTCACTATCACAGATGAAGCCAAATTTGATTACTACTCTGGTGGGATTCGTCGTCATCTGCCATTGGTTGGGAGTCGAACTAACCCTAAATTTGCTCGGCCACTTTGTGAGCATCAAGGTGCATCAGTGCGAGGCCCATTTCCACCTTCAGGTATTGGGGGTTTCAAGATTATAGCTGACCCTCCCGAGTCAAATAAGGATTGGAAAGAAAGGTTTGTGTGGGTTTTAGGGGACGACTCCAACTTGGGTTGTTCTCACTGGCTCGGGGTCTCTAGGGAGGCTTTGAAGGTAAAGCCACTGTCGAGTGTTGAGAGACAAGCGTTAGAGAGGATCAAGGCATACACCAGTTCCAGCAAGATGAAAGCCTTGCTCGACAACTCAATCTTTTGGGTGGTCAGTATCTGTTCTGTTCCTCCTACAAGGACAAAACCAAGGCACGCACCCACGTGGTCAACTCAAAAGACCTTGGTGTCCCTCATGAGTAAAACCAAGACACTCTATTGACAAAAGACCTTGGTGCCCTCTCAGGATAAAACCAAGGCATGCCAACTGCATGCTAACATGGCCGACTCAAAAGACCTTGGTGTCACTCATGAGTAAAACCAAGGCACTCCATCAAAAAAAGACCTTGGTGCCCTCTTGGAATAAAACTAAGACATGCCAACCATGCACCAACACTTCCAACTAGAAAGACCTTGGTGTCACTCATGAGTAAAACCAAGGCAATCCATCAACAAAAGACCTTGGTGCCCTCTCGGGATAAAACTAAGGCACGCCAACCACACGCCAACACAGCCGACTCAAAAAACCATGGTGTCACTCATGAGTAAAACTAGGGCACTCCATCGACAAAAGACCTTGGTGTCCTCTCGGGATAAAATCAAGGCACCACATCAACCGCAAGAGCGTGAGCTTCCACCACCTCTTAAAGGGCTAGATCCTGACGAAGGTGTTTCGACGGCCTCACCAAATGCACTTTACGAGGCCCCTCCTGGACTTTACTAGGTAGAGACATCGACACCTCGGCAGCCTCCTTCAAGCCCAAAGTTAGCTTTGCCGCCCTCTCTTCATCCTTAGTAGTAGGAGGACTAGAAGAGATATTGACCACCCACAAGACTGAGTTGTTGAACAAGGCTTCCATCTTGCGAGAACCGATGTTCACCTTGATCCTCTCCAATGCTTGTCTCTCAGCACTCGACAGTGACCCTGCCTTCAAAGCCTCCCTAGAGACCTCTAGCCAGTGAGAACAACCCAAGTTAGAGTCGTCCCTAAAACCCACACAAACCTTTCTTTCCAATCCTTATTCATTTCAGGATGATCAGCGATGATTTTGAAACCCCCCCCCCAACAACTAAAGGTGGGAATGGGGCACGCGCTGATGCACCGTGATGCTCACAAGGTGGCTGAGCAAATTTAGGGTTAGTTCGACTCTGAACCAATAGTAGATGAGGACGAATCCCACCAGAGTGGCAATCGAATTTGGCTTCATCTGCGACGGTGACCCAAAGTTGTGAAAACACGTTGGAGGAAGGGATGCATCAGCAAATGTAGACCATACTCTAGGTGTTTCACATACATTGGGGGCCAACTCACATCATGATCAAACTTCGCTGAGGAACGTTAGAGCAAATTCCTGAGGAACGTCAAATTTCTTGTATAGTGCCCTCAATTGAGGCTACGTCACCTTAGAGTGAAACTTCTCTAACTGACCTCGTCGAATTCTAAGAGCACAAGCCGCTATCGGAATAATTTCAGAAATCTTCAAGAAGCAACAACCACCCCTTTGCTACGGTAGCCCTAGTTATAGACAATTGGGCTGACGGCTATCAAGATCTCAATGGTCAAATCAGCTCTAAACCAATGGCCGAGATCAATCCCAAAACTCGAAGTGGCCACTTCAAAATTGAGGTACCCCTTGCCTTAACTAGCCCGCAATCACGAAAGGCGAGGCGGTAGCAGCCAAGAATCATACTCTAACATCAGCTACATCACATCAGTAGAGACCTTTCACTCACCCCTTATTAATGCACTTCTCGACAAACCATGGTCTAATTTCACTCAGACAAGTTTAGAGCCCAGACGACTCAGGTTGCTTCCATGGCCGACACTATAGGCTGACAACTCGCATAGCCAATTTGAAAGGCTCTTCACTGCCAGCTGTTCGCGAAAACGTTGTGGTGATTTCCATTGCAGTGAATTCATTACAAACTTCAGTCACTTACAAGAGATTCAAAAAAAAGATCACCTTTTATAAGGCTTACAATGCAATCACAAAAAGATTACAACTTTATCTCCATTAATAAACAAATGCGGATCCTCACTTGTGTGGGATCTTGGCCTGTGCCGGAGACTCTGTTCCGTCCATGAACTGCCGCGTGATCAGATCTAGGTAATAGATCTATAGATCTGTGATGATTATTTCGCAAAGGAAGTAATCGTCAACGGGAATCAACTCACGAAGGAGATGATCGCCGGAGTGGGTGAAATCGACTAAGCGAAGTCACGCACGAACCTTGGGATTAAGACGAATCTTAATCCAGAGGGTGGATCTGATAGATCTGACCTAGATTGCCTTGATTCTAGTTTAGATCTACTCTGGATCTCCTCCTCGCTGCATGGATCTGAAGTGGAATGAGTTCGTTGCTTGCACTGGATCTAGATCTGACTTTTCTTCTTGACGAATGCTCCGATCTGTGCAAGAGCTTTCACGAATCTCACCTCAGAGAATCAAAATTCCAACATTTAAGAATGAGAACCCCCCCTCTATTTATAGGAGAGAGAGGGGGAGTTTGTTGGGCCGTCACCAAGTGTCTCGGCCTTGGCCGAGGCACTATTTTGTGTCCTCCGATGTTTTTCTGACCTTATTTTTTTCCGATCGTGTCGCGATCATGTCAAGTCCACGTCCAATTGATTTTCTCATTGACTCAGAGCTCGATCAGTTCAATTCCGTTGCTGTTTAGGTCCGGTCAATTGCAACGTCGATCGGTTCAGTTCCGTCGACGTTTGAGTCTGGTTAATTCCGCCTCGTTGACGTTCGACTCTGGTTGACTCACCTTGTCAAAACTCACTGATCTAAAGCTTCGTCATTGAATTTATTGCACAATTTGTCACTTCACTGACTTGTACGCCTTGCCAATTCGCATCGTGCACTCGTCGACTTGCTATGTGCGTTTTCCGCCGTGATTACGTCATCAGCAATTCTTGGTCGCATCGTCAGATGGGTCGTTGATTGTCAATTCCACCATCACGAGTCATGTTCGGGCACTCACAGGCATTTTTCAACACATATAGATACCTCCTCCAAAGTGTTTCAGTCTTGATCTTTTATAGAAGAGTCTGAGATACTATGGATATGATAAGTCCACACCTTCAGTCGGTGTAACAGGACCTAAAAATAGCCTCGGCCTTAGATCTTTCCATTCCTTTCTAATTCTCCAGTGCTTTGTAGGATAGCTGAAGGCATCATGGTGCTGCATTTTTTGTCTGACCGTTGTTAAGATCTTGACCTGAAACTGATGGATAAATTTTTTTTGCTCTGAGATTAGCTTCAGAATTTGACTCCTCCAATCCTTTCAGTTTCTCCAGTGCTTTGTAGGATGGCTGAAGGCATCACGGTGCTGCATTTTTTTTGCCTGACTGTTGTCAGAATCTTGAACTAAAGCTGAGTTCATTTTCTTCTTGACTCGTATCGGTGAGTTGTCGTTCAACTAACCATCAAACTTTTTCCAGGACTCCTCCATTGATTGAGGAATTCTTCATTGCGACGTGTTGATTGGCGTCAAAATATGTGCGGAGTCTAGCCTTCGATCAGTGAGTGTGACACGTTGACCGGCGTCCAACTTCGTTTGGAATTTAACGTTTGATCGGCAAATCCTTCTGTGGTGACGCGGTGCCCAGCGTCAACACAGTTTATACTCATATGTTTATAGGGGTCTCGGGAATTAGTTTATCCTCATATACCCATTTGGAGGTTGTCGAGTTATCCTTAAGAATACTTCATGAAAATTATCTCCAGGAACTTCTTGACAAAATAGGAAACAATTTATTCTCGTACACCTTTTTAGAGTAGGGTGAGTTATCCTTAAAATAAAAATACTTTCCAAGAACTTCCTTGTAAAATAGGAGATAGTTTATACTCGTATACCTTTTTAGAGTATGGGCGAGTTATCCTTCAAATATTTTCCAGGAACTTCTCGGTCAAAATAGGAAACAGTTTATACTCGTATAACTTTTTTGGAGTATGGGCGATTTATCCTTAAAATATTTTCCAGGAACTTCTTGGCCGAAATAGGAAATAGTTATACTTGTATACCTTTTTGGAGTTATCTCTGAGGCTCGAACAAACCGGACTGGATGGAAAATAACCCTTAAAGGGTGTTATCCTTGCTGAATAAATCTCCAGGGCCTCTGCGAGTGTGTGGGAGAGAGAATGAATTAATTGGGGGCTGATTTGGGGTTGGTCGGATGTTGCCCTGGTCTACTTGTGGTCACCCCCATGGATGACTTGATACATGGTACACCCCGAGATACTGTCTTCCTAGTGACGTGTTGCCTGAACCCACCATTCCTGAAGATGTCAAGGTTTGTTCCTCTCTTTTGAAGGTATGGCTTCTCCCTCTTGTCAATTGCAGGGCTTCATTTTGATGAACACTTTGCTGCGGGCAGCGGCTCCCATCGAGGCTCGTTTTTCAGTTACTCATTCCGAAATTTCCCTTAACCATGCTGTGAGACCATCTTGAAGTAGTCAGTGTGTCAATGGCAGTTACACTTCTGATAGCCCCTCCGAGCCATGAAGCTACGCTTGCTGATCGCATGGAGTCCTACCTAGAGGCATGGCGCGATGCTCGAGTCTTTTCTGGACTCGAGGTTCGGACGTAGCAGGATCGGGTGGACCATGTTGAGACTGTTTGTCACCGAGAAGTCAGCATCTCTATGAGTCATCCACTCCCGTCGTGTCTCATGTGTGGCCAAGATGGCGCAGCTCAGGCGAGAACTCTAGTTGGAGGGAGAAAATTTCAGTGTCCTTAGTCTGCAAAGACTCTGAACGCCAATGAGGACTCTCTCAGGGCCGAACTGCAGAGGGAGTTCTAACGAATCTCTGGAATGAATTTTCCTCTTTTTATCATTTATTATGGTTCTTTTATTTCATTTCGAAATAATTAACCATAACACTCATAGGATTTTTGGCAAACCCTCAGCCATCAATTGATTTGATGAGTCTTTATCAATTTCCGTTTGAATCGGGTTAGCATGCAGATTATTTAAACCCGTTCTGCACGTAACGTTGTGCTAAAAGAATGAAACTCTCTTAGACTTTATGCTATGATGTTGAATACATAGGCTTGATACTCTTTTACGTGCAAGAGACTACCCAGCAACGCATGTTAGGCATTGACTTTGGGATTTTTGGTTAACCCCTAGCCATTAACGGATTTGGTGTGCCTTTACCGATTACCGTTTGAATCGGGCTAGCATGCGGATTATCTAAACCCATTCCGCATATGACGTTGTGCTTAAAGAATGAGACTCTTTTAGACTTCATGCTATGATGCCGAATACGTAGACTTGGTACTCTTTTACAGGCAAGAGACTACCCAGCAACGCGTGTTACGCATAAACTTATCCCTTCTTAGGCTTCGAGATAAAATTCTGCAGAATTGAACTCTGGTGTCTTCTTCAATTGAAAAAAGACTAAACCGATAACACATGTTAGATGTTGACTTTATCTGTTCTTAGGTTTCAGGATAAAATACCCCAGAATCAAACTCTGGTGTCTTATTCAATCGAAAAAAAACTAAACCGGCAACGTGTGTGAGGCATTGTCTTATCCCTTCTTAAGATTCAAGATAAAATTCCCCAAGCGTGTAAGGCATGGATCTTGGTGTCATTAATGACAACTTGCCACACTTTCGAATATGTCAACGTTATTCTTTTTACGGTTAAGAATTAACTAGCAACGCGCGTTAGGTGTTGGCTTTATTCCTTCTTAGGCTTCGAGATAAAATTCTCTAGAATCGAACTCTGGTGTCTTCTTCAATCGAAAAAAGACTAAACTGGCAACGTGTGTTAGACGTTGACTTTATCTATTCTTAGGCTTCGGGATAAAATACCCCCGACTCAGATTCGGGTGTCTTCTTTAGTCGGAAAAAGACTAAACCGTGCAACACGTGTGAGGCGTTGACTTTATCCCTTCTTACGCTTCGAGATAAAATACCCCAGAATTGAACTCTGGTGTCTTCTTCAATCGGAAAAAACTAAACTGGCAACGTGTGTGAGACGTTGACTTTATCCCTTCTTAGGCTTCGGGATAAAATACCCCAGACTGGAATTCCGGTGTCTTCTTCAATCGGAGAAAGACTAAACTGGCGACACGTGTGAGGCATCAACTTATCCCTACGTAGGATTCGAGATCAAATTCTCCAAGATGAATCTTGGATTGAAGGATTAGAAAATAATTATTTGGAATAGGAAGAATTTTATATTCTGTTTCCTGAAGACAGAGAGGAAGGATGTTTGTCCTGTCTCCAAATGAAGATGAGCTTGAAATAAGAGAGGAGGGTTTTGTATCCTATCTCTTTCTGGTGGTGAGGAAGGAAGATCTCATCTCCTATCTCCGATGCTAGAGAGGAAGGATGTTTGTCCTGTCTCCGGTGGAGGTGAAACAAGAGAGGAAGGTTTTGTATCCTATCTTTTGCCAGTAGAGAGAAAGGAGGATCTTATCTCCTATCTCCAGATGAAGAAACTAAATGTGGGATCTCCACTTCGAGAATCTTAAGAGGTGAAACTAAGAGTGGGACCTCCACTCCGAGAATCAGAAAGATTTAGGCGACCTTCAGTCGCGAAAGATGGGATCAGTAAATAGAAAACCACTGATATTTCATCTTTGTTATATCGTCAATTTTGTACCAAAGGTGTATTTAGAGTGGGATCTCCACTCTGAGAACCAGAAAGATTCAGGCAACCTTCAGTCAGAAAATCTAATCTGAAAATCCTGGTGCATACCTTCAGTCGGTGCTACCTGCGAGAGGGGTGAAACCAAGATTGGGGTCTCCACTGTGAGAATCGGGAAGATTCAGGCTACCTTCAGTCAGAAAACCTGATCTGAAAATCCCAGCGCATACTTTTAGACGGCACTACCTAGGAGAGGGATAGGACTAAGAATGGGATCTCCACTCTGAGAACTAAAAAGATTCAGGTGACCTTCAGTTGCTACGACCTGATCTGAAAATCATGGCACACACTTTTAGTCAGCACTACCTGGGAGAAGGATGAAACTAAGAGTGGGATCTCCACTTTGAGAACCGAAAAGATTGAGACAACCTTCAGTCGGACGACCTGATCAGAAAATCTCGGCGCATACCTTCAGTCGGCGCTACCCGGAAGAGGGGTGAGACTAAGAGTGGGGATGAGTTTCTCATTTATCGAGATGAAAGTCCAGTTTAGCCCTAACCCTGGGGAGGTATGACCGAAGAGAAAAGGATGGAGCCCTTGCATTTATCATGAAGGGGGTCCTACGCTTGGAGAGGAAGAATTTTTTATTTTTTCTCTGGTGTGAAAGAAATTTTTGACTGGACCTCTTATTCATGGAAGGAATCAAGAGAGGATTTTGGTTGCTTGGACTAGAAAATTTTTGTGAACCCACCATCAATGAGTTTGATCGGTGAGGAAATTTGTGATGGGGGATAAATTTAGGGTTATCTTCAAGGAAAGTGGATGGAATATCCCACGAGGAACTTCCCGTTAAGAGGGGTTATCCCGAATATACTAAGGATAGTATTTTTTCAGGAACTTCCCATTATCGGCATCATTTGCCTGTCACCGTTCTGGGTTATTAGGTGATATGCACCATTCGAATACATCGTCTCTATTACAAACGGTCCTTCTATTTGGGTTCAAATTTACCTTTCTTTTTGGAGTCGAGGATTATTGGTCGTCGAGCAACGAGGACCAAATCTCCTTCCTTAAAACTCCTCTACCGCACTTTCTTATTGAAAGCTCTCGACATCCTAGCTTGGTAGAACTCAATGTGTTGTTGAGCTTCTAGGCACTTTTCGTCTAACATCTTGAGCTCTTCGAGATGTTTCTGATGTTGTTCTTTGGTCGTCAACTCCGTTCTGAGGGTGATGCGAAGTGACGAGATCTGAACCTCTAGTGGAAGAACTGCTTCACACCTGTAAACCAGAGAGTATGGGGTCACTCCAATCGGCGTGCGTACGGTGGTGCGATATGCCCAGAGTGCTTCTCTGAGTTTATCGTCGCGGTCCCGCTTGCTGGTTTTCACAAGATTTGATAAAATTTTAATGATCGTCTTGTTGAACATCTCCGCTAATCCATTCGCAGCGGGATTGTAGGCCTTTGACGAGATGTGTTGGATCTTGAATTTCTCGTAAAACCTAATGAAGGAATTGCTGATGAATTGAGGACCATTGTCATGCACGATTCGTCTTGGCACACCATGTCGGTCAATGACGTGATGTTTAATAAACTTGATGACGTTGCTCGTCTTCACCTCTTTAAGCGGGATTGCTTCAGCCCACTTAGAGAAATAGTTAGTGATGGCGAGAATGAACCGATCACCTTTGACCGATAGAGGAAAAATAGGACCTACAATATCTATTCCTCATGTCTCGAACGGCCAGGATGTAGCTGAAGGATGCAATTGCTCCGGAGGCTGATGCATATAATTCGCGTGAATTTGACACGCATGGCACTTTCAAGCGTACTCGATTGCACCGTTGACCATCGTTGGCCAAAAATATCCCATTCGCCTGATATGATCATACAGTTTGGGACCAGGCTGGTGTGCACCATATTCCCCTCCATGCGCTTCCTAGAGGACTTCTTCCACTTCCTTATTTGAAAGACAACGGAGCAACAAGCTATCGTACTTGTGATGATATAACGTCTGGGTCTCTACATTATAGAAGAACCTTGGCGCTCTTTGTCAGATTGATTCTCTTCTCTTCGCATCCTCCGGTAAAATACCATGCAGGACATAGTCGATTATGGGGAAACGCTAATCTCAGTTCTCCAATTTGGCTTGGGTTCTGTATACCTCTTTGGTAACCACCCCCTTGTCTTCCTCCTCTTTGCTATCTTTGTTATACATTGGTACAAATAGCTGGTGAGTTTGGACAGTGACTAACTGCTCGGTTTCAGGAGGTTGTGCCAACGACACCGCTAATGCTGCTAGTGCATATGTGTAAGCGTTTTGAAGGCGCAGGATATACTCAATGAAGAACTCTTCGAACGAGTCCGCCATCTCAACGGCTGCTTGGTGGTATGGAATTAGATTCAGATTCCTGACTTCATAGTCTCCACGGATCTATTTGACTATTAATTGTAAATCGCCGTAGGCTTCGAGATATTCAACCCCTAGCTCTTTGATGAAACTGAGTCCAATAAGCAACGCGTTGTATTCATTCACATTATTAGAGCACGGCTCAGTTAATGAATAAGCCCGCGGCATCACATGTTTCCTGGGGGAAACTAAGAGAACCCCGACTCTGGCAGAGATCTTAGAACATCCAGGGGTACTCGCCACATTACTTGCTCGAGAAGCTCTATCAAAATACATTCACCATATCTGTTGATGCGACGTAGTGTTGACTTCGTGAGCTTCATCTGGCAAGTAATCATATAATTTGGCTGTGTTCGTCATCGGAATTGCCGCTAGAAGATCACAAATCACTTGTCCTTTGACGGACTTCTATTGTTTGAAGTGCAGGTCATATTGTGACAAGAGCAAGGCCGATTTCACCAAACGCCAACTCATGAAGGCTAGTTGCGTCATGAATATTCAGACTGGATTCACGTTGGAGATAACATAAATCGTCTGTCTGACCAAGTAGTGCCGCATCTTCTAAATCGAGAACACTAATGCAAGGCACTGCTTCTCGATCATCGGATAGCGAGACTCACCACCGACTAGAGTTCAGCAAAGGTAATATACTGCCTGCTCGTGACCGCTATCATCGTCTTGTGTGAGTAAAGCACTTAACGACTAGTCTGTTACCTTGGTGTAAATCAAGAAGGGCTTACCCGACTGCGGTGCAACAAGAACAGGAGAGTTTACTAGATACGCTTTGATATCCTCGAATGCCCTCTCACAAGCATTGTCCCAAATAAAGGACACGCCTTTCTTGTTCAGCTTAGAGAATGGCTGGTACTTTCTGAATAGATTTGAGATGAATCGCCGAATATACGCCAATCGCCCTTGTAACCCCCAGAGTTCTCTTAAACTTCTTGGAGGTTGCAGTTCTTTTATTACCTTCACTTTATCGGGGTCAACATGGATACCCTTATTAGTGACGACGAATCTAAGGAACTTGCCCCTAGACATCCTGAGGAAGGATTTGGCAGGGTTCATCTTCAGCTGATGAGCTCGCATTAGCTCAAACACTGTCCTTAGGTCTTTGATGTGATCATTTTGGTCGTGGGTTTTCACAACCAAATCATCAACGTAGCATTCTACTATTTTCTAGAGGTGTTCCTAGAAAATCCTGATCATCGCTCGCTGGTACATAACACCCATGTTCTTCAGACCGAACGGCATGACTGTGTAGTAGAAGATGCTGAGGGGAGTTCTGAACGCTGTGTATTTCGCATTGTTTAGGTGCATCTTGATTTGATTATAACCCGAAAAGCTGTCCATGAAGGACATTCTCTCGAATCCACACGTGTTGTTGATGATGACATTGGTGATTGGGAGAGAGAAGTCATCCTTTGGGCATGCAGTGTTCAGTTCTCTGGAGTCGACACAGATCCTGATTGTCCCATTCTTCTTCAAAACTGGGACAATATTTACCACCCAATCGGGATGTTGTACTTCTGTGATGAAGCCTAACTCGATGAGTCTTTTCACTTCTGCTACAATCACCTCCATAATTTGCGGATGAAACTATCTTTGTTGTTGCTTGACAGGTTTGGCATCTGGCTTGATATTGAGGTGGTGAGTTGCCATATTTAGGTTGAGCCCTAGCATATCCTCGTAGTTCCAAGTGAATACGTCGATATGTTCCCTAACAAGAGCGATTAGTTCCTCCTTTTTGTCTAGGGGAATACTACCACTCATGAAGATGGGTTTTCGATTAGCTTCGTCACCCATGTTGACCTGAATGACTATGTCTTCAGTGGGGGGTTCTCTTTGCTCAAACGGGTCCCCGTACTGCATGTTGAGGTGATAAATCCATGGGTCTTCCCATGTTGGCATCTCCTCGTTATCCTCCATTGTGGCAGGTTCAGCTGTAGCCATATTTGACATTAAAGCTTTAAAAGCTTTGTCGAGGCTAATATCAGAGTCCCAGGTAGAGGAGTCAAATGAATATCCATCTTCTATATTGGGTAGTTAGTTGTCAATCAACCAAGAGCATTCGTCTTCAACGTAGGATACATATCCCAATCCTCTATTGAATGTGTAATAATTATCAGGTTTCCCTCTCGGGACATGCGCAGCTTTGGGCAGAAGTTGAGGACCTCGTCCAAAACAAAGACCTCCCCCTTGCGCAAAATTATACCCCCACTTCTTCACGAGGTCCAGTGTTTCTGGACTAATCTGAATAGATGAAGTCCACGCCCGTTGTCATTGACGTCCTCCCCTAAGAAGTGGTTCGGTATCGGAATCACATCTCCCTTTTCGTAGACCAAGTCTTTTTCATTACTCATTCTACCTGAGATGACGACTGTTGTCCCAAAAGAATCTTGAACAGCTTCTGTGTTATACAGGACGACTGAGTCGGTAGGTGCAACTCAGGGTGTAATCCTGTCATTATATCGGCAACAGACAACGAGTACTCTAAATCATCTTTTATTACTTCATTGGCAAGATGCCAATTACAATCATTATCCGACGATTCTTCATCATCAAGATTGATTACAAGGGGTACAATGTCAATCCTACTGTCACAAGTCATGTTCGGGCACTCACAGGCATTTTTCAACGCCTACACGGGCATGACAACTATGAGCAGACCACTCTCGCGGCCAACTCAATCAGCCAACGACTTGCATAACTGAGTGAAAAGACGGTGGTTGTTAGCCCTCAACTAGACAAATTGAGAGGCGCTAGTTACCTCGAACCCCTCGCCAAGCGACTGCTCTTGCATTAACACGAGTACTCTAAAATCATCATTACTCTAGCCCTCATAGCCTTTATGACTCATCACACCTCGACAGCACCACACGCGCCCTGTCACTGTCACATTAAATGTCGGGGTGACTCACCCCTCTCTACAGCCAACACTTGTAAAGTAGATACCGACTAAGTCGCCTGTTTGGACTAGGCTAAAATTACAAGACTGCCCCACTGAACCAACTATAAATAAGAGAGGCTATCTGCAGCACAAAGGTATGCAATTTCTGCACATTTAGACTGAGAACTTTTTTAGTTCATTGGTTTCTTCTCCATTCAAGCCCAAATACTAACTTGATAGTTGGAGCAACAACTGGAGAACCCAACTCCACCCTCTTACTAGTGTTCATGTGCAGGGAAGAACAGCAGGCCTCCAGAACCAATCATCTGAAGGAGTATGAGGACCCTAACTCTACATTAATCCACAACTAAACTGCCCTTTTAATAACCGACATAAACAACTACGCAAACGAAACTCTTGGATTTCAATGTCTTCCCCCAAGCATCAATAAGGGACCGTTCGATTTGCTATAATGGCTTCGTTTTGATTTGTTGTAACGGCAACTAATGAATTCAATTGCAACTACCGTTCCTAAAAATCATTCAGTTGTACTGACAACTCATGTAGATTTATATATAAGTCATAATTCAAATTTTTTTAAAATATAAATAGAGGATTTAAGACACAACTTGAACTACAACCAACACTCGGTAAAAAGTCAAAATAAATGTTACTGAAAAACAAACACAAGTAAATAAAATAGGAATGATAAATTGCAAAATTATAAAACAGAACTACATAACTCTAAATACAATTACATGTAAAAATAGTTGCAACAACTATAATCATAAAAAATTAATTTTTATATCGCACGTGTAGTTGCAGCAAACCAAACAACCCTTGAACCAACAACAAAGAAGTGCAGCTGCAGCTCAGTCTTAACACAACACAATTTGTCATGAACACCATGAAAATCCTACAATCAGTAAAAATCCAACTACGGAAGTGATATATTCTTCAAAGTAAGACAAATGAAGCAAACCAAACTATAAAACAAATGAGAAGACCAACTATCAAAGAAGGAAAGCATTAACAATGAGATAGAATAGTTACTACTGCCTACAAGTGATCAATATACATTGACTTGAATTGTATTCTAAAGATGCGATAAAGCCCACATCTGAAAAATAACTAATAAGTCATATACACAATCATGAGAATTATGGATTAAATAGCTAAATGATAACTAAATTTGTAATGTAGGATGTGCCTCGTGCCCAGGCATACATTTCTCCTGTTTAGTGTTTGGGATTGTATTTTAAGACACTGGATGCCTTGGATTTGCAGTCCACAGCTAGAAACCTGCAGTTGATGGACGATAAAAAAGAAATTATTGATAGCTTATAAGAAAATTTTGCGACAAAACACATTGCCATCAGGTTAATATTAAGGAGAATTTTTTAAAAGAGACCCATTTTGCAAAATATTTAGCAAAAAATACATGTTTGCTAAATATTTAGCAAATTCGACTTCTTTTGGCTAGCTCAGGTCAATTTTGCAAAAATGTGGGCTTCAAAACACACGAGACTACTAGTCTCGTGTGTTTAGGGCTGCCTAATCAGCCAGTAAATACACCCCATAATTCTCAAGGGACTAGTAGTCCCATAAGTTTTCTATGCAATACCAAAAAACAAACGGGACTACTAGCCCTGCGAGTTTTTTGAATAGTCTCAGAAAACAAAGGGGACTAGCAATCCCGTGTGATCTACAGAGAGCCCCAAACATGCACAAAATGTGCATGCTTCTATTTTGACTTATATCTATTGAAAGAAATAATCAGAGAGGATTATTTTAGTTCGCGCTTTTAGATGTTATTTATAATATCACAAATACAAAGAGACTAGTCCCTAACCAATGTGGGACTAAACAACATAAAGAAATAACTCTCAACACTCCTCCTCAAGATGGGCGAAAGATATCTATTAAGCCCATCTTGTTACACCCTCTAGCTAGGTCTACTGAGCTAAGTCCTTTAGTTAAGCAGGCTGCGGCCTGATCCTTAGTTGGAACACGACCTAACTCCAGTAGCTCACGGTTCAGCTTCTCTTTGATGAAGAACCTGTCAATCTCGATGTGTTTGGTTTTGTCATGCTGCACTGGGTTGTTGGTAATACTGATAGTTGACTTATTGTCGCACCACAACCTAATCTTGACCCCTTGAGCTAGCTTTACCTCTACCAGCATGTTTTCAGCCACATCAACTCCGCAACTCCAACGGCCATTGCTCTGTACTCTGCTTCAGCTATTGATCGTGCCACCACATATTGCTTCTTACTTTTTCAGGAGATTAAGTTGCCTCCCACAAATATGCAGTACTCTGATGTAGACCTCCTATCATTTCTGCACCTAGCCCAACCTGAGTCACAGTAGCCCTTAATGTTCACATCGCCAATCCTCCTGAATATCATCCCTTTACTAGGGGCACCCTTCAGATACTTCAGGATCTGGTATACTGCGTCCATATGACCCTTCCTCGCGTCATGCATGTAGAGGCCCACCACGCTCACCGCAAATGAAATGTCTGAACGTGTGTGACTCAGATAGATCAACCTACCAACCAGCCGCTGATATTTTTCACGATCAACTGGTTCTCCTTCCTCAGCACTCAACTTGAACCTCTGATCGATTGGCGCAGTAGCAGGTTTGCACCCCAACATCTCTATCTCTGCAAGAAGATCTAGTGTATACTTCCTCTAGGAGAGAATAATCCCCTCCACTCTATGAGCTATCTCTATTCCAAGAAAGTATCGAATTTGACCCAGATCCTTCACTTCAAATTTTTTGCTCAATCTCACCTTGAGCTAGGCAATCTCTTTCTCATCATCCCTTGTGATGATCATGTCATTTACATACACTGCAAGCATAGTGAAGTGACACCCACTTCTTCGAAAGAATACAGTATGATCGGCATTGATCTGCTTGTATCTCATACCAACCATAGCCCTTCTGAACTTTTCGAACCATATTCGGGGAGACTGCTTTACCCCATACAGAGAATTCTTCAGCCTACAGACCTTACCCACTATCTGTCCTGTGCCAAATCTTCGTGGTATCTCTATATACACCTCCTCCACTAGATCCCCATGAAGAAAGACATTCTTCATGTCTAGTTGGTGTAGTTCCCATCCACCATTTGCTGACAGAGAGATCAGTGTCCAAACAGTACTCATCTTTGCCACTAGTACAAAAGTCTCATCGTAATAAATGCCGCATGTCTGGCTGTACCCTTTTGCCACCAGTCGTGCCTTGTAGTGTTCAACCTTCCCTTCTAGATTCTACTTCACAGTAAACACCCATTTTATCCCACTGCTCTTTCCCTGTTGGCAGTGTCACCAACTCCCATGTGTTGTTCTTTTCGAGAGCCTCCAGCTCCTCGTGCATGGCTGCCTTCTACTTTGGGTCCTTCTTAGCAGCCTGTCAGTTATTAGATATGGTAACAGAATCTAATAATGTAATGAATGCTTCATGTGAAGGGGATATGTTAGAATAGGAAATAAATTGCGTAAGATCCCAACCACATCTGTCAGGAGGATTATCCACATTACTACGAGTAGTCCTCTTTAGAGACACTGATGTGGGCAGAGGGGGTAGGAGTAGAAGGAATGATATCATCTGAAGTGGAGGATGATGTAGGTGTCTCAAGAGTTGGAGTAGAGCGAGACGAGGGACTGGGCATTGACACTGTAGGCACCTCTGGCATTGTAGGCACCTTCTGTACTGTAGGCACCTCTGACTGCTTCCCCCTCCTTCTGTATGTACGCAACCCCCTGAGCTATAGGCCTAGCACCTCTTGTCTCCTCCTTCTCCCCTTCGTCTTCATCCTCCTGCTCCTCTGAGTAAGGGATCAAAATTAGGATTGACCCCCTTGAGCTCTCACCATTCTCCCCCTCTAGGCCTCATACCTCCAGTATCAGACGAGTCTCCAAAGGATGAAGTTACCCCCAATGTGTAATATAGCTCGAGGTTTTGAAACCGCACATCCATGCTGACAAATAGCATTTTTTCCACTGGGCTCTAATAGACATACCCGTTCTGTGTACTAGAGTATCCCACGAACATACACTTCACAGTCCTGGGGTCTATTTTCTAAACTGATGGTTTGTTGCCCTTCACTAAGCACACACAACCAAACAACTTCAGTGATGGGGTCTCCCCGTTGTCTCCCTTCAGTGTCACATGTGGAAACTTCTATTTTAATACACTCGAAGGCATACTATTGATTAAGTGAGCAGTCGTCAAAACTGTTTGTCCCCACAATGTCTTTGGGACATTCATTGCCATCATCATACTCCTAGCAACTTCTAACAGATATCTATTCTTCCTCTCTGCTACCCCATTCTGAGCTAGGGTGTATGTGCATGTAGTCTGGTGTTATATCCCTTGAGCTGACAGATACTCTCTAAATATTCTATTGGCGTACTCTGTCCTATTATCTGATCTCAACACCTTTACCACTGCACCATACTAAGTCTGGATGTGCCTATGAAAGTCTTTGAAATAATTAACTACACCATTCTTATTTTTCATCAGGTACACCCAAGTGACGCTAGAAACAATCAATACATGTAACAAAATATTTACATCCATTTATAGAATTTATTGGACAAGGTCCTCATACGTCAGAATGTACCACCTCAAAACTACATGAACTCCTATTACCCGAACTAACTTAAGAGCTTCTAGTGAGCTTTCAAAACTCACAAGTATCACACTGAAGGTTCTGTTGATTTGCTTTCTGAAATAAGGTTGGATATATTTTACCCAGAATACTAAATTAAGGGTGTCCCATCCGTTAATGATGTAGCA
This sequence comes from Asparagus racemosus, assembly GCA_037177215.1. NCBI lineage: Eukaryota > Viridiplantae > Streptophyta > Magnoliopsida > Asparagales > Asparagaceae > Asparagus > Asparagus racemosus. The sequence continues at coordinate 17,798 of JBAKGM010034891.1, forward strand.
TCAACTCATCCTCTGTGCATACCTCTGTTCTTCCTGCTCCCGTCCTCTCAACCATAGATGTCAGCGCTGAGTCCATCCTTTCATGGTTCAGGTACCATAGCCCGTGCGCCATGTGCTAGTCCCAAGTCTTCACCCTGTTCCCTTCTCCTAAAAGATCACCTTCGGAATATCGAAAGAAACAATACATTTTAGTTGAAGGATAATGACACTAATGGATAACAGGCTAACATAAAATAAAGGAGCATGCAAAATATTAGGTAGTGTTACATAACCTGTACAATTAACAGTGCCCATACCGACAACAGCCTGTGTTGTACCATCCGCAATCTGGATACTTTCTGGCTCTGCCAAGTGAGTATAAGACGAGAACTCACTGGCATTGCTAGTTACATGTCTGGATTCTCCAGAATTCATTATCCAGTCTGTGGATCTAGTGGCAGCCATGGATGCAAGGGTATGTGTGTCGTCCATACCTTTGTTTGGGTGGGCGCAAAGAGCGTAACTGACATAGTCTCCTCCAGAGAAAGTAGTAGATGCACCCTTGTACACGTTGCCTACTGCTCTCTGTTTTCTTCTTAGTGCCGCTAAGAGAGCTCAATACTCCTCAGTAAAAGTTATCTCAGCTTCTTCCTCCCCCTCTGTCACCGGTATATTTGCTCGATGGCCTCCTCGTCCACCGCGCTGACCACCACGGTCATAGCAACGGCCTCTGGCCTGTCCACGTCCACCCCAGTCCCTCTCTTTTGGTGGCTTAGAGTACATTTGTCTCAGATGTCCTACCTCTCCGCAGTTGAAGCACTGCCTAGTCTCCCCTCTGAATTGAGTGTTACCTAGGTTTGAGACCACCAGTACTGACTTCTCTCTTAAAAGTCTACCTGTCCCAGCCTGTAGTTTGATACGGCTCTCCTCATGTATCATGGCTGAGACAGCCTCCTCCAGAGATGGAATCTTCGTCTGGGCTAGTAGCATTGCCGTCCTCTGCTCAAATGATGGAGCCAAGCCTCAGAAGAATAGCATGGTCCTCTTCTGCAAAGAGGCCTCGCGCTCTTTACACTCAGGGTCCTTGCAGCTTGCTAGAAGCGAGAAGTGATCGTGATCCAGCCACAAGCGCTCCAGCTCCGTGGCATACTCTTGTATACTCCTCTCTCTGGACTATAGCGCTGATCTCCTTTTCGATCTGGAATACCCTCAGGTTATTCCCTACCCCATCATAGGTCCTCCTCAGCTTCTCCCAGACATCCTGCACCTTTCTAAGACCATCTACCGTGGCAGCAATTGGCTAGACTATAGAAATGAGAAGCCAGATGTACACCAACATATGAGTAGACTTCCACTCATCTCTTCTTGTGGAGCCCTCAGCCGGCTCGGTCTTCTCTCTCGTTAGATATCCCTCCAGGTTCCTCCCTACAAATATCTCACCCGGCGCGACCAACTCAGATATATCACTGGCCCTTCGAGATTCACGTCGATAGGTGGAAGCTCCACCTTCTTGGGCGGTGGCTTTGTTGATCTCTCTCCCGCTGTCATCATCATAAACTACATCAAAGTTGAAATATCCTCCGGGTTCAACTTCTTGAAGAGTTCCGCCATCGGGTTTGTGCCTGTCTCTATCGATCTAATTTGTGTTTAGTTCACTCACACCGATCCCACAACTCTAGATCCCACACCCGGCCTTCAACTTTCCTCGTCTCCAAACATCATCCTCCTATCATCATCCACCTTACCCCCCCCCCCCCCCATTTATCTCACCTCCCCAA
>JBAKGM010034999.1:0-19519 GCA_037177215.1 Asparagus racemosus
ATAAAAAGACTAAAAAACTAAAGATCAATTGTAACTATATGATAATTTTATGTGATAAAAGCAATCACATAAGCATACAAAAATACTAAACGTTTTGCATAAAAATTCATAATTTTACTCAAAAAAATTAAGTTATAATATAAAATGTTAAAAAATATTATCCTTTATTCTTTTTGTTTCATATTTTAATTGAGCCGAGATTAATCTTTCTCCGCCTTTATCTTTTTCTAGGGCAATTCTGAAGTAGCGTCTTCATCATCTAAGTCGATTGTGATATCAGGCCAGAGTTAGATTTCTTATGCTATTATATTTCCTTCAGCTCGTTCATCTTTTGTCTTCTCATTTACCTTCACCGGGAATTTGAAGGTCTTTCTGATGTTCAACACAAACAAAGGTTAATTTCATATATATGAAAAAGTTTCCGATTTTCTAATTTATTACCCTGCAAATATTTGATTCTTTTTGAAATGAAAATAATTTGATTCTTTCAAAGCAAATCTCTAAACTTTTGGATAATCTCTCCGTACATAACTCCCTATATTTTATTACACTGCAAATATTATTAACATCAGAGATCATTGATTGTAAAATATACTTAATTAATACTAAGCTATATATTATATTTCAATTATTTATATGTAATATGGTCTTTTATTAACTAATGCTACTTATGCATTTTTACTACTCAAAATTATGAATTAAATTATATTGCATTATTTTAATTTATACAGTCACCCTAATTTTTAATTTATTAATATAATTTTTTAATTTTATATCCTAATGGGATGTTTTTAATCTAATAGTTATTGCTTTTTTACCAATACTAACTTAGATTATTTTACGATGTTGAAAAGGTCTAGTAAAATCTTAAATTAAAAGTTAAAATTAAATATGTTAATATAATACAATAAAATAATTTATTTATTTGTAAAGTTCTTAAAACTTGGGGGTCTATATGTGACTTCGAAGGGTGAACTTGACCCACTACACAAGGGACAAAATGATGATTAATGCAGTCCAATACAATTGTTTTGTTCACTATTACTATGGTTATGCTTACAAGAATATAAGTTGTCAATAGCAACTGTGATTAATGACGTTCGAGTGAGCAGCCTATATCACTCTGAAAATATTTGTGATTGTGTGACGAAAGTGGTATTAAACATTTTCCCTCTTAACAAATAAGTATCACCTTGCTTCCTTATGTTCTATCAACACACGTTTAGGGTCAAAGCACGGTTATTGATAAATATTTTTAAATAAAGGCGCTAAATATCCTATCAAAACACGTTTAGGGCCAAAGCATGGTTATGGATAAATGCTTTTAAATAAAGGCACTAAATTGAATCTTAGAAATTCTATTCCTATCAAAACACGGTTATGGATAAATATTTTTAAATAATGTTTAGTTTTCTCATAAAAAGGGTATTTTATCAATTTACTCTTGCTTAATGGATTAGTGTTTGAATTCCAAGGGTATTTTTTTAAATAAAGGCACTAAATTGAATCTTAGGAATTCTATTCCTATCAAAACACGGTTATGGATAAATATTTTTAAATAATGCTTAGTTTCCTCATAAAAAGGGTATTTTATCAATTTGCTCTTGCTTACTGGATTAGTATTTGAATTCCAAGGGTATTTTTATCTACCGAAAGATTTTCCCGAACTCATGATTTTAAAGGGAATATGATATGATATGATATGATATTTAGAAAATATTCCTTTATAATTATGATGTACAAATATGCAGTTTAGATGTATGGTTAAAGACTTCCACTTCAGACTTTTAAAGTCTCTTAAATTAAGCACTAAACCTAGACTAAACAATTTTATGAGAAGTAAACATGGTATCATGTATGAAATAAATCTAAGTTATAGAAAAGTACTAAACAAACCAACGAATTAAAGGCAATTTTCAAATTTGATTAATTTATATTTAATAATACCAGGGTAATGCTCTTACCAACGAAAAAGAATAATAGGTTTAATTAATCATATGGTATCGTATCATATCATACTCTCTTTAAAAGCACGAGTTCTGAAAAAATCTTTCGGCAGACAAAAATGTCCTTTACCCTTCTTTAAATATCCTAATTGCAATCCTTGTACACCCTTTAAAAGCACGGGTTTGACAAAAATATCCTTTACCCTTCTTTAAATATTCTAATTGCAATCCTTGTACACCCTTTAAAAGCACGGGTTTGGAAAAACTTTCGGTAGACAAAAATACCCTTGGGACTCAAATACAATTGTTACGTAATATGAAGATAAAGAAATAAAGTGTATTTAGATTACGTACCTGTCATATTGGGCTTTTAATAGACAATCCGACATCACCATCCAATAGTCCTACCTCCAAGTATATTTAGATTACGTACTTCTCCGGTCTATAGTTCAACTTCTCCAAGCTACAGCCCTACATCTCCGATCTACAATCTAGCTTCTGCCAAGTATAGCCCTTCTCTTGCGTATTCCCGAAGTAGTCCGAAGATTTCACCATCCAATCCCAAGATTTATACTATTATTATTTAAATAGAACCCTATTTTTGATTGTTTTCCTATCACATGCAGCATCACATACAAATAAATATAAGTCAAGAAATTACAACATTTTTTATAGCACTTTCATATCCTTCAACAGTATGTGTCTTTGTTATTTTCTTCTTATTAGATTAGATTAGATTATTTTAAAGTAATAAATTATATTGTATGTTTGATCTTTTTTTAGATAAAGAAATTACAATAATTTCCACAGTACTTTTATCTCCTTCAATATATATTTGCCTTTGTTATTTTAAAGTAATTAATTATATTGTATGTTTGATTCTTTTTTTAAATAAAGAAATTACAATAATTATATTGTATGTTTGATCCTTTTCTCAGCAAAAGAACCCAATCACTTTCCCGGCACATGCATGTATTTAAAAGCATATCATAGATCAAGAGTGCATTTATATGATTGTTCTTTAATACGTATATCTATTACTATCCTTAGTAGGCGATATTATATAATTAGGATGGTTAAATCTTACGTATATCTAGTGTAACTGAATTCTTATTATAACATTTTTCGATATTATATTTTAATTAGTCTATCCTAATTATTCTAAATAATTAATCAATCCTAATTATTCTAAATCCTAATCCTAATCAAATTCTAATTTCGCATCCGTTTACTAAACTTATTATAACCCGAACCCGAACTCTTACCCTAGCAATATGACTCTTCGGATATAAATACAGCACCAAATCCTTCTCTCACCAAATCCAGTGTTCTCCCTCTAAAATTTAGCGCCATCCACCTCCTTAAACACCCCGCTCCTCTCCGCCTCCTGCCGGCGGCCATGCCCGGCCGCACCGTCGCCGACGTCCTCATGAGCAACGCCCGCCGCTCAGACCGCAAGAGATCACCCAATTCTAAACCTAACGTTAACCCTAACTCCTCCCGGTCCCAGCCCCAACCAGAAAGCCCTAGCCCTTCGAAGAAACGTAAAACCCTAGAACCCCAAGAGAAACCCGGAGACCTTTCCTTCGAGTTGAAGAAGAAGGGCGCCTATTTCGACCCTAGATCCGCCGCCACCTGGAAGGACGACGATCCTGTCCCGTTCTTGTTCCTCGCTCGCGCCTTCGAGCTCATCGCTAATGAATCGGGTCGAATCTTGATCACTGAGATCGTGGCCAATGTGTTCAGGACCGTGATCGCTACAACGCCTGGGGATCTGCTTTCGACTGTTTATCTCTCGGTGAACAAAATCGCTCCTCCTCATGAGGGGCTTGAGCTTGGGATTGGGGATGCGTTGCTTACTAAGGCGCTGTCTGAGGCTTATGGGAGGAGGGAGGAGCATGTCAAGCAGCAGTACAAGGTAAATGCAGCTGTTTTGCTTTCTTAATTGTAGCTGGATTGTGTTTCAAATTTTTTTTTTGGTGACAGGAATTGGGGGATTTGGGGCTCGTTGCGAAAGCGAGCAGGTCTTCACAGAAACTAATGTCCAAGCCTCAGCCTCTGACTATTGCGAAGGTTTTAGATACGTTTCGTGCCATTGCAAAGGTGTGTCTGTTCTTTACCTGAATAAGGATTCCTTAAATATTTTTAAGTTTAATAGTCACTTCTTTTCCATCAGGAACTAGTCTGTATTTTGAGGTGAATTGTTGTAGAGATGGTTACTTATTTAGCTATTCTGGATGGTTTCCTCAATGCATTCGTCTTTTCACTAGATAAAACTTTAAGGGAGAAATAAATAATGCTTGAAGAGATTACAGCCATTACAATATGCTAATTTTTCGTTAAAAAGTGTGATGGTGAAGTTCTTATCAGTAGGTAGTGAGACCTCGAACTCTTGTATCACTGCCCAAATAGCATGCCGGTGAACATCTTCACTGGACTGCTTCTAATAGGTTGGAAAATCTTTATCCAACCAAACACATTTATAGATTGGGCTATCTGTGCTTCTTCCTGATTATGGGTTTGGTAAGTGAAAGATTTGGTAACAGTGAGAGGTGTGTACTGATTCATGCACATCTATTCGGCAATACAAATATAGACAAATTTTCGACATAGACCCTTTTTGACGAATAATCACCAAAATCAACTTAGTTGCATTTAATTTAGCAAACTCGAGCTAATTTCAGCCACGTCAACAGCGTGCACTGAAACTAGGTCGAATTTGGGAAATAAGTTCTATGAACTCTTGGGGTTTGAGAATCCCATGTAGTTTAGTAGATAATTAATCTCTATGGGATTCTCAATCCCATAGAGTTTTGAACTCTACTAAACTCCATGGGATTGAGAACGCCATGGAGTTTGTTTCATAATACAAACTCCAAGGGATTCCCAATCCCGTGGAGTTGCAGTTGTTATGCATTACATTAAAACACTCTTATCTTATTATAGAAAGAATGCATGATGCACATTTTATTTTAATTATATGTTATCTAGGCATTGTTATTTATGCTATGCTATCTTTTGTTTTTAAGGATCCATGCTGTTTTTCAAACTTTTTCACATCGCATTAGAGATAGAATTAAAATATCCAGTTGATTTGTTTAGTTCAAAACAATCAACCTGAGATGGGCCACATTGTGATTAATAAAGTAGGTAGCAACGATAATTGGGCTGGGTAATCTAACTGATCCTTCCTAAAACTTGCCTATCCATTTCGTAACATGTACTGTTGAAAGTAGCATTCTCCACCCGTTTATCCATGCCATGGATCAAAATATACCAGAAATTTGGAACAGTACTAATTATGTGATAGCTTAAAGCCTTAAACAATGGTTTATGTATATTTCTTGCAAATCTACTTGACATGAATTGTGTGAAATGCTGGTTGTCAACTCATGACAGTAAATTTTATGATTATTTATAATTGCAGCTAACAAAGAAACTTATGATATCTGTGATACATGCTATCTACTCTCATTTCGTGTTTAATAATGTTCAACAAGTTTGTGTCATTACTTAGCGAACTGATTGCCCCAAGGAACTTACTTACCTCCTCCTTTTCTCCCCTCTCTTTTTTGTTTGCTGTAATTTCCCTCCTTACTTGTAGGAGTCTGGCAAACACAGTCAAGACAAGAAAAGGAATCATATTAAAGGTCTTCTTGTTGCAGCAACTGATTGTGAACCTCAGTACATAGTTCGTCTTCTGCAGGTTGTAATTCTCAAACTTGAAAATTTTTCGTTTTGCTTAGTTTCTCTAACTCTGGAGACTTGGTGCAGTCAAAAATGAATATTGGCTTGGGAGAGCAAACCGTCCATATTGCTCTTGGACAGGCAGCTATGCGTTCTAAAACGCTTCCTGCTCCACCTTCAAAAATTCAGGCCCCTCTTGAAGAGGTTTGTTGTTCACTTTGCTCTTTACATTGAATTGTATTAATAAATTTTAGGAGCACTACTTTGGAAAAGGGCTGACATCTCAATATCTTATGGCTATATCTTGCTTTTGTTCCATTTAACATTAATCCTATCTTCTGACTTCATTTTAAATGAGTTCTAAAGTTAAATAGTTTTCACTTCTTGTCTCTTGTGTAAAAATTTACTCTTTCTTCTTCTGGTGATTATATGGTTGACGTTTGAACAATGAATTTGCATTATGTTTTGGAATCTGCACTTCATTTAAGAATTATCTGAGGAACAATTTATGTCTTTAATTTACTTCGACAAAATGTGCATTGTTCATTTTCTTCAGTGGTACATTTTAGCATGATAAGTATGTAGTGTGTTCTGTTAGTTATGCTCTTGTATAACATAATGATAAAATCAAAGCTTTGACTCATTTGGAGACAACTGATTCCCACTTGACACAAATGTGAGGCCTTTTATGTCTTCCTTGAGAGTAGAATGCTGTCTCAAATTGTCTATCACTTTACCTATAGCTGCATGCCCATTCTCTTGCATGTATTTGCAGCTATTATCATTTTTATTTCTGTAATAATTTCTACATTTTTAGTATGTTGTCTTAACATTGTATAGCTTTAATTTGAAGTCCAAGTCAATGTCAAATTCACTATTCTGAGTTGGTTTTAAGCAAGGTTTTAAATATTGGTTATTGGGGATTTATCAGACGGTCAAAAACCATATCGAATAGTAGATATGGAGGATATATCGGGGATAAGTAGTATTTATCGAAGTGTCATCGGATGGTGTGCATATATAATATAATGTTCTAAAATATAATCTAACTATACTTAAATGAAATATACACATACCAACGTGTAAATACCACATGTTTAGGTCAAAATCTATACAGGATAGCATCGAAGACTTGAAGTTGAAGTCAATGGAGAACCGGGTCTGAATCGGGCCGGGTCGGGTTGGGCTGAGCCCGCTCAATGCAAGTTCCTATTTATTTTAAATTTTTAATTTGTAAGGCCCAAGGAAATTGGGCTCGTTTTGGGCTTGCATATTAGGCTAAGGTTATACATAATGAATTAATGGATTAAAATGCTTAATTTTAGGCATGATTTTTTATAAAATAGTCTTTTGGGCCTATTTTATGGGGTTTGGGCTGGATTTGGATAGGGCTCAGGCCGAGGCCGTGTTCGGGCCTGGGCGAGCTTTCTTGTCGGCCCGGCTCAGTGGCTACCCCTAATTATATCTGTATTGGTGCACGTTGATATATTTGTACCTGTATATATTATTTTGGCTTATCCCAATACCTTTTTCATATCATATCTGTATTGGTGCATGTTAGTGCAGTTGTAGTTATATATATCATCTTTTCCCTGTCCATGCTGTACTCGCATTTGTAAATTTTTAAGATTTGCTTATTGCTGTGTCTATATTGAGTAAGCACCGAGCATGCTAGGTAGTCCTGTCCTATGCCGATCAGGATGGTACGATACCTCATCTGGCTGTACATAGTGGTAATGTATCACTTAGATTCATTCCCCAAATGGATCTTTGGCACTTAAAAGAAAGATATTCGAAAGACAGGTAGCATGGTTAAGCTCCAAAATTGTGGGATTAGCATCCATATTCTCTTATCCTTTTCTCTCTCACTCGTCATATACATTATTTTTAGACGATATGCATAAAATACTAATATGTTGCATCAAGGCAAGGTTGGCAACACATTGGTCCACAAGTTTTTGTTTTCCGAGTCTATCATAGAAATTAGTTTATCCTAGGTTGTTACTTAGTTGCTTTTTGCTTTTTGTTTCTTATGTATTGGTTCTAGACTTAGCCCAAAATCCTAGGTTTATTGTAGGGTCGTATTTAATTTATACATGCATTGTTCATAGGTGATATGATTTGGGGGTTTTAACTCATTTTTAGTTCCATGTGAGGTCTTAAAATATTTCATATAATGTGGACAAGAAGTTCAATAATAGTATTTCTGTTGTAAAATAACTAAAGAAAAACACAAAACTACAATAGAGACACAAGAAACTTGAGGGATGAAGTTGTAGAGACAACTTCTCTTTTTTTTTCTTATGCAATTTTGTTGTACAATTGCACCTCTATTTATACATGAATTTGGACCTCCAACTGAGGTACCTATTTATAAAAATAATCAAGGCATCGATAATAAAATTAATTCACGGTTAAAACCATTTGCCAAATGCCATGAGGAATTTAAGGAGTGTATTGACATATATTAATTTGATATATTGCCATGAGTCTTTGGACATTCATTTCATAACACTCCCTCTTGAATGTCCATTCAACAAGGAATATGCCTCGTTACAACCTTATTAGGAAAAAACCCTATTGAGAAAAAAATTTTAGTGAAGGAAAAAGAGTACATTATCCCTTGTAACGACTCCCTCTGCTAGAAACATCATTTAAAGATCTCTGAGACGACACGTTCCAATATTGTATACCAACTTCTCAAACATTGTAGTAGGTAATGCTTTGGTGAATAAATCTGCTAGATTGTCACATGAATGACTTTGTTTAACATCAATATCTCCATTCTTCTGAAGGTCAGGCGTGAAAAAGAACTTCAGTGTAATGTATTTCATTCTGTGTCCTTTGATGTATCCACCTTTTAGCTAGGCTATGCACGCGGTATTATCTTCATATAGTATTGGAGTTTTTTCTAGAAGCCAAACCACACGTCTCTCGAATGTGTTGAGTCATCGATCTTAGCCAAACACATTTTCGACTCACCTCATGAATTGCTATTATCTTTGCATGAATTGAAGTAGCAGCTATAGTTTGTTTTGTATAGCGCCATGTTATAGTTGTACCACTATATGTAAATAGATAGCCCTTTTAGGATTGATCTTTGTATGGATCTAATAAATAACCTGCATCTACATAACCAATTAATTGTGATATAGATTCTTTTGAATAAAATAATCCCATATCAATTGTTCCTCCGGGATTCGTTCCAATGTCTTCGTGTTGGAGGACTATATCTTGCTAATAAATTTATAGCGAATGGTATTATTAGGTCGTGTGTTCTTAGCAAGATACCCATTGCACTAAGACATGGTACTTAAGGACCAGGAAGTTCATCATTCTCTCTACGTCAAAACAGATCATTATTTACATCAGGTGATCGAGTGATCGAACAGCCATTGGGGTACTCAATGGATGTGCTTTATCCATATAAAATCGTTTTAAGACCTTTTTGTATAATTTGATTAATGAACAAGAATTCCATTAGTTAAATGCTCAATTTAAAGGCTGAGACAACTTTATTTTTCTTCCAAGGTCTTTCATCTCAAATTCTTTCTTTAAATATTCTACTGCCTTTGGAAGCTCTTCAGGAGTTCCAATTATACTAAAGTCATCCACGTATACAACAACTATAACAAACTCAGATCCATATTTCTTTAGAAAAACACACGGACATCTAGGAACATTTTTATATCCTTCTTTCATCTACGTCTAGATTGCTTTTAATCCATGTAAAGATCTTTATAATTTAATTGAATAAATTTCCCGGGAATTCAACTTACATGGTTCAGGTATTTTAAATCCTTCTGGGATTTTCATGTAGATAACATAATCAAGTGAGCCATATAAATAGGCTATAGCAATGTCCATTAGACACATATCAAGTTTCTCATTTATTGCTAGACTAATTAGATATTGAAATTTTATTGCTCCGGCACAAGAGAATGTCTCCTCATAATGTGAAAAACCTTGTGCTATAAGTGGTGCATTATATCTCACGACTTCATTTTTCTTCATTTTGTTTTCATCCAAATACCCATTTGTACCCTAGTGGTTTTACATCTTTAGGCGTAGGGACTACCGGTCCAAAAACCTCACGTTTTGTAAGTGAGTTTAATTCTATTTGAATTGCATCTTTCCACATTGGCCAATCATTTCTATTTCGACATTTTTCGACGGATTTTGGTTCAATATCCTCGCTATCTTTCATAATATTAAGCGTTGTATTATATGCAAATATGTTGTCAACAACTTATTTTTTGCGGTTCCATCTTTCTCCACTTGTGACATAACTTATCAAGATCTACTAATTTCAGGTACATGAACTTCTTTTGGATTTTTGTGATTAATTATATCTTCATTCTTTTCTAGAGTTTTGTGATTAGTTATGTCTTGATTATCTTCTGGAGTTCTTCTTCAATAGGGCTATCTTGATTATTTGCTCTTTTTTTCTTTTGAGGATTTTTGTTTTCGGAACCGATCGGTTTAGCACGCTTCAGGCATATGCTCTAGACTCATTGCCTGTAATATTAACGGATTGTCCTATGTGAAATCGAATTAGAGCATTTGTAGCTGATATGTTTGACTTTGTCACTCTTTTTGGATCAGCAAATGCGTCTATCAATTGATTTGCTATATTTTACAAATGAATCATCTTTTGAGCTTTTAGTTCACATTGCTCTGTGTGAGGATTAAGATGATTTAGCAATGATGTATTCTATTATCCATATAATTTCTTGCACCAGCTGCTTGTTCTCTCCTCCTAATGTTGGGAAAATTATTTCATCAAAATGATAATCAACGAACCATGCGTTGAAAATATCACTAGTCACTGGTTCAAGATATTAAAATATAGTAGGGAATTCATACCCAACATAAGTTCCCAACCTCCTTTGAGGACCCATCTTAGTGTGTTGTGGTGGAGCAATTAGAATATATAATGCACATCGGAAATTTTTAGATGGGTAATATTTGTCTTCTTACCAAAAGCCAATTGTGATGGGGAGAACTTATGATAACTTGTTGGCCTGATGCGTACAAGTGTTGCTGAATAAAATAGCATATGTCCCCTTACTGAAATGAGGAGTTTTGTTCTCATGAGCAATGGTGTCACAATTAACTGGAGACATTTTATCAATGATTCTGCTAAACCATTTTGTGTGTGAATATGTGCTACAGGATGTTCAATGCTTATTCCAATTGACATACGATAGTCAATAAAAGCTTGAGATGTGAATTCTCCAGCATTGTCAAGACGAATTGTCTTAATTGCATATTCTGGACATTAGCGCTTAATCAAATTATTTGAGCAAGCAATCATGCAAATGCCAGGTTGCATGTTGATAATAAACATACATGTGACCATCTTGTAAATGCATCTATAAGCACTATAAAATATCCAAATGATCCACATGGTGGATGAATAGGTCTGCATATATCACCTTGAATACGTTCGAGAAATGAGGGAGATTCAATCTCAACTTTAGTTGGCGATGGTCTGACAGCCAATTTGCCTTGAGAACAAGCAGCACACGAGAATTCAGTAGATTGAAAAATCTTCTAGTTTTTCAATGGGTGCCCATTTGAGTTCCCAATTATTTTTCCCATCATTATTGATCCAGGATGCGCTGATTTGTCATGCCAAATAATAAACGTATTAGAATTAGTAAACTTCTTGTTTACTGCAACATGCAATTCAATCGTACTGATATTTGTATAGTACAAGCCAGAGGATAAAGTGGGTAACTTTTCCAACACAGATTTCTTACCTGAAATGAGTGTTGTAATATATTCTATTTTATTCTCTTTCACTGTTTCAATGTGATATCCATTTCGGCGAATATCTTTGAAACTTAACAAATTTCGTTTTGATTTATTAGAGAATAGTGCATTGTCTTTAATAAACTTTATTCCTTCAGGGAATGATATATTAGCTTTCCTGGAGCCTTCAATTAGTTTTGCACTGCCAGATATAGTACTGACACTAGCTTCACCCATTGTCAAATGGGAAAATTATTTTTGGTTTTTTAAGTGTAAGGTGTGTTGATGCACTGTTTGCAAGGCATATATCTTCACCATCGATCTTGGATCCCATCTGGGCAATATCCATACTTTCTTTATTAGAAACAAAGCAAAGCATAGTAAGAAACATTCAAATGAAATAAAAGAGAATATTATACATTAAATTTCATATCGAGTTCATACTTAAAAAGAAAAACATAACATAAAGAACACTAGAAATAACTTCACGTTATTTCGGTATATATTTGAAGTAGGTCTATATCTTCCATTTATGATATGTTGTTAAAGTTTGGTAATGGACAACCTTATTTCATGCTGTGCATTAACTGATGATATATATATTTTTTATAGTTTAATTTGACACAAGCTTCTCTGTGCTTATGAATTCTAGGCTGCAAAAATCATGAAACAAGTCTATTCAGTTCTTCCTATATATGATAAGATTGTGCCGGCCCTTCTTCGTGTCGGAGTGTGGAACCTTTCAGAGGAATGCAGCTTTCATTTGGGTGTGCCTGTTCGTCCTATGTCAGCTAAACCAACAAAATCTGTCTCAGAGATTCTTGATAAATTCCAGGGTATGGAATTCACCTGTGAATACAAATATGATGGTGAACGTGCTCAGGTAGGTACTCGTCGAGGATGAAATCTTCTCTTTACATATATTCTACATGATACATACCCTAATTTCATCTTTGATTGTAGATACACTACATGGAAGATGGCTCAGTTGAAATATACAGTCGTAATGCTGAGCGAAATACGGGAAAGTATCCTGATGTTGTCAATTGTATGTCAAGGTATATTTGTTGTCCCGTCCCTTGAATATTTGGTTTCTCTTGGAAAAAGAGATGTATGGATCATATTAAAAAGCATTCCTCCAATTTGTAACGAAGTTGTGATATATGAGGCCTTACTACTTTCAGTACTGTAGCATCAGATTATAGTTCTGATTATAGATTCCGAAATATACTGATTTTGCTGAGGTCTTATGAAGTCTATGTTACAGCGAACTCCATTTTGTCACGTTCTGTGTGTTACCAATTTTGCCGGTTATTTCATTGCCAGTCATTGTTAGCAGCAAATGATCCTCTAGTTATTAGTTAGTATCTCATATATATCCTCCAATCTTCTAGTTCTGTGAGGAAATTCACTACATCAAATTATCATCAATTTAGATACTGGTAAAAATTATATTATTGTTTTTGTCTTAAATGTTTCTTCCCTTTTGTAAGAATAAATAATTCTTAATATCTGACTGCAGAATCAAGAAACCTGCTGTTAAATCCTTTGTTCTGGATTGTGAAATTGTTGCCTACGACCGGGGGAAGAAGAAAATTTTGCCTTTCCAGGTACATATATGCAATACATTTATTGTTTTGATCCAATTATATCATTTTCGAGAACAACCTTTGATTTCTTTTGGAGCTTGCAATAAAATATCCTCATGGAAACAGAGCTTATACATATATGTGTTCCATTTTCCTCTAACCTTGTAGCTATAGTGGTCTGAAATCTAATAATGAATGTTTTCCCCATCATTTTCCCTTTCTCTTGCCTTTCCATTCATTTAAGGGTTAATTTCACATAATCCCTTGAACTTTGGGGGGTGTTGCACATAACCGCCTAACTTTATTTATCTCACATAACCCCCCCCCCCCACCAAAAAAAACCTCCTTTGCCCTTTTCTCACTGGACCCTTACATGTACTTTGCAAATAACTAAAATTTCCTTTAGAGAAAAAATTCCAAAATTGAGGGGGGGGGGGGGGGGGTTATTTTGCTTGTAACTGACAAATGACAAAATTTCATTTTTTTTTTCTCTTTGAAGGAAATTCTAGTTATTTGCATATTACAGACAAGGGGTCAGGTGAGATAAGGTTAAAGTTCGGGGGTGGGGTTTTTTGTGAGACAAGAAGTTCAAGGTGGTTATATGAGATAAACAAACTTCAGGGGATTATGTGCAACACCCAACAAAGTTTTTTTTGGGGGGGGGGGTGGTTATTTGAAATTAACCCTTCATTTAAGGACCCTTACTGATAGTTGGATATTGCCCCAATTGATTTCCCAGGCTTCCTGTTACCGTACAGCCTAGCATATTGTGGCCAATCATGGTGTACGTTGTCACATTCCAATTTATTAGGTCCCAATTTTCGCTCTGCAAGACACATACACAGTGATCCATGCTCGCTCTATCTCTCTCACCCGCTTTACCTCTCGGGGTGCTTGAGCTTTTTGATCAAAGAGCCAAATAAATGTTACCATGCAAGATAATTCTTGTATGCTATGGTTACTATTGTGCGTTTGATACACTTGGTGAAGGACCCATATGGGTCATTTTCATTAATGATTTTTAGGCTTGTAACATGGTCCAACTATGCTATGAAGCACAAATAATTACATATTGTTTCTGATATCTGTATCAGACAAATGTCAAATACTGACACTTTCCTGGCATGTGCTCATGCCATACCAGAGGTTTTGACATAATCAAAAAGTGCATGTTGGAGCTGCGTTGGCTTTGTAAATTTCCATCATGTTAGAACCATGTTGGGAATGAAGTATAAAAGGATCCTTTTACATATAGTGGGCACTACTTTAACATAATCCGATGAACCATTGAAACTTGTGATGGAATCTTGGGCTTGTATTGGGTCATAGATACTGGATTGGACTTTGAGAATTGAGATAGATTTACTTGGGTTAACATTAGAGTCTCTAGAATATAGATGCTAATCCTTATGAGGTTATTTGTTTTAGTTTCTATTTTGATAAAGCATGACCTAGTCTCTATCTTTAGATGCTTTAGTGCATACGCTTATGTCCACCCCTCCGTACTGTATCTAAAGATTTGTTGCATATGTCCATCTCATATCCTATTTGTTTCTTTTGTCTGTGTCTGTGATACTATTTCCTGAGAAATGGTATTTAAAATCCATGAATATGCACTGTAAATTATTAATAAAAGAAAAACTAATCGGTAGAAGGAACTTGCCAATGCAATAATTAATGCCAAATGTTTTATTATGCATGCTATACAACAATTTCGTACTCCTTGTTTGATTTAAGATGTCTTTGTGGCGTTTGGAGAATATATTTCTTATATGCAATGAAATATTGATATTTTCATAAAGTACACGACAAATAATATTTTAATTAATGATGGAAATTTATAAGCGTGGGGTCACTCTTTCGTGGCAAGTTCTAGCAGTTCATATGTTATTGGTAAGATGGTTTGTTCCAGAACTGCGATGACATGCCCCATTCCTAATAATACGCCTGTATAATGGGTGTTATCATATTTAAAGCATCAGCCTGCAAAGGGCAGCACATGCCACCACTTTATGAGGTTTCTGGTGGACAATCAGGTTTTTTTTGTACATCCTATATTTATCTTCTTACATCCGTTTAATATTCATATTTTTTTGACACATTCTGCTATTAAGGTAATTTATGACTATCAAATCACACCTTTTCCCCCCCTCAGTATCTTTCTCCAAATATTTCTTCCAAAAAACCAATTTAGTTGTTTGATAAAATCATTTTGCTCTTGTTATAAAAAGTCATTATGAACATTTCCGCTTCTTGTAGGACCTCAGCACTCGCCCTCACAAGGAAGTTAACATAAGCAACATTAAAGTTGCAGTATGCATCTATGCCTTTGATATACTGTATATAAATGGGCAACCCCTTCTACAAGAGCAACTCAATCTTCGCAGGGAGGTATACACATTATTTATTTTGAAGCCTTGGGATATATTTTCTATCAAATTTATTCATATGTGAGGATCCTGCGGAACATACTCTGCATAGTGATAGATGCCTTGTCTTCACTGTAGCTTATTCTTTCATAATCATGTCTAGATAGTTATAGAATTCATTAGCAACAATATATAAATAAAGCAAGCTCCTAAGGTCAGACTTCCATGCTTGATAATACTTGTTGAAGGAGGTTTTGCATATAAATCCTAATCAAGCCCTCAGTTTCTGATAATTTTTGGAGCACGTCCTTACCATCAATTAACATTAGGACTTACTGAGATGCTGAAGCATACTCCTTATTTACGTTTGTTCAGGCTTTTTTTTTGTTGCTTTTTAAGGATATGATTACCTATTTGATTTTGAATATCCTTTACTGCTTGACTTAGGTTCTTTTGCAGTATGCAAAAGAACAAGGACCCTTGTCAGTTTGTTTGGTGGACTCACACAGTAATAAGGTACAATGTAATATGCTGTCTAACGTTATCCCTTGTTTAGATTACACATTTTACCCAATGTATGTGTTCAAACATGAATGATGCTACTATATTGAATTTGATATTCCTTTTAAGAGGTATATGAAAAAATGATGCACATTCCAATTCTAACTCTCTGGTACTTGTTCCCCCCCGCACATACCGGATTTGGTAGTTATTTTTATTCAAGCACTGGTTTCCAGCTACTCTCAACTTAGGTTGTGCTATTAACATAACCACTTTGCATTTCATTTTTGGCTAAAAGCCCATTTTGGTCCCTGTCCTGTAGCTTCATACTCAAATTGGTCCTTTTACTTTTTTTCCCCTCAACTTTGTCCTCGTACCCTTTGTTAGATGAACATTTATTCCAATTTTAACTTTCCGTTGAAAACTTTGTTAAATATAATTTGAAGGGACAATACTACCCTAACAGAAGATGAGCTAATTGCACATGCGGGCTGATTAAAATTTGACCAAAAGACTGAGGTGTAAAGGTAAAAGCTGATTTTACATAATCATACCAAAAAAACGACCCTTAAAATACAGAAAAAGCAGCTATATATTCAGAAGTTCAAATAGTCAATAACTATTTTCTGTTGCAACCGTTTTAAGGATTATGATCCTTTGTGCACATTCTTCCAGTTTTGAATTATATTCAATATTGCCTCTAGAGTCAACTTCAGTAACAGATATAGTCCTTTAGTTGCACGCCCCTCAGTTTCCTCTCACAACTCAAGGGATCGATCCGATCATTGTTCGCTTCGTCATCATCATCTTCTTCTCCTTTCTAATTAAGGTATTTAGTATTAAACATTACCGTCATTACAATCAGTAGGTGCGATGACCTGAAGGAAAAGCTCACCTTGGCAAATTAACAAGTGTCAGTCAATTGTTTATGCTTTTAACTTGAATAAAACTCTGGAGAAGGCGCGCTTTGCAGGGGTGGGGTGGCTGGGGTTGGGGGGTTAGAGCATGCCTTCTAGTTGAGCAGAGAAGGGCAACCATATTGATCAAATGAGAGTTTGATGAATGCAACGGAAGTAGAGGAGATGGACACTCTAGTTATAAATGGAGAAAAAAGAAAGAAACAGATGCAAGGAAAAAAATATTAACTAGATGATTGTGATGATAAATGAATGTGAGCTTAATAACGGGTGTGAACTTAGTTTAAAACTGGGGTTATGAGGATCGAGTTGAGAAAAATTAGTGTAGGGACCAATTTGAGTATGAGGTCATGTCATTGAGGGTAAGGTGATCATATATGTTATAACACCCAGTTTCCAACGGATGTTAAAAATTGACTTAGTTTGTAACTGAGGCGTGGTATGGGGACCTGGTTGGGGGGGAAAAAGTAAGGGGACCAATTTGAGTATCAAGCTCCGGTATATACGGACCACGATGGCCCTTTTGCCTTCATTTTTTGGACATTCATATGAGAACATGTAGTCTCCAAGACGAATCATCTCCTTGAAGTTTATTATGGTATTATATCATTCTGTTGTATGATTTGGAGTAATATTACAATTGGTTAACATGAAGTATGATGCATGGTTGCTAACAGACAATAATGGCTATTAGAATAAGATGCAGTTTGGGTGCAGGTTAGATGACAAAGATATCACTCTCCTTAAGAGTCTTGAGTGCTATTCCTATCATTCGCTATAGGGCTGCTCCTAGTGACTTTATCACTGATAATTATTACCAATGTTACCAATATGCTGTGAAAGGGGATGCCAGAAACTCTAGTGATTAAGCAGGTGGTCAAATAGGTCGGGGCACACTCATTCACTGAAAGAAAAGAAAACTTGCAGTTAACTTTTTTTTAATAATGTCACTACAAATTTCAAATTATTCTTTTTAATAACAAAAGCACCCAAAGACGTATGTTTTACATTGGTTTTCTGCATGCCAGCTTTGAACATGAATGAAACTATTAGTTTGACCTATTTTTGATTGTAACTCATGTAACCGTAAAGCCTAGATTAGAAACCCGTAGGACTCACCTCGAAGAAGAAAGAATGAGAGTAAGGTAAATAGACAAGAAGAAGAGTAATCAATGAGGTTGAAACTAGCCTATGTGTCACTACCGACGTGTTTTTTAAGGCAATTGTGATTGTGCTTCTTCCCTTCTATAGTTGAGCTGAGCAGGAGCGTTAGTGGTAAGCAACAATATCATCCAATACTTGTTCATGTTAGAAGGGCTTAAGCATTAAGCCTGGTTCTTGCTCATTAGCAATCTCTTCATGCTTGGGCCCGGTTTAAGCCAATTGGTAGCCTTTGCCACAATATAAAACCTTTTCATGACAAACCACAAGTTAGTAACATAATTAAGAAAGCTTATTTTCATTTATAATTTTGTTATTATGTGCGGTTACTGGGAACTTCCTTAATTTAATTTGATATTAAGATCAGATGTAAGATGTCTGTCTGAGCTCATAGTTGTTGGAAGCATTTGAAATTCAACATGTGATTTTCTTTGATCACGAAGTTCTGTCAGACATCCAGTTTCCATACCCTTGTCTATATTCAGTTACTGGTCACCTTTTGGCTTCATTATCCTTTATTTAATTTAGATGTTTTCTATTTTTGGCTGTCTGGTTCCAAGAGAAAGCAGTCTAAATCGATTTCTTAGTCCTAAGTGATTTTACAAAGTCAAATGTGTGGTTGTTACTTAAAAAGAATGCATATCCTGATCTCTTTTATTTCTCATTTTGTGTTCTCCAAAACAAATCATAGAACTATGCGGGGAGAAGAGGTCATGAGGGCTGCTAGAGTTTGTGCAATGCTGTTTACTATAACGTCCTCAGGACTCTCAATTCTTTCTAAGATGGGTCATCTTGTGCAATTCATGAAAAGTCTAACTGAACTGTTCTTCTATGCTGCACATTTCTGCTCATCTGAATCATTGTAGGATAGCTTTTATCAGTTATTTATAATACATTAACATGAGATATGTTTTTCTTCAGCATCTATATAATTCATTTGAAGAACTACCTGGAGAATTTCAGTTTGCAGCTACAATTACATCAAATGACCTTGAGGAAATACAGAAATTCCTTGACAATGCCGTCAGTGCCAGGTATTCTGATAGAAATTTAGTGACCGAGGTTTCCAGTAAAATGCGTGTCACGGTTTCAAAGTTTTCTAGTGCTTGCTGTCAGATTTTCGTGATGATTTCTTTTTGTTAGTCACACTGTATCTATATTTTCTAGTTTCTTTGAGTTTACTTCCTACTTCCTTCAGCTTATGTTTCTTATGTGAATCATGTGTATTAATATTCTTTTTAGGTAATATAGAATATGATAGATGTGATGCATTTGACTTGCAAATTTGTGTGGAGTTACTGTGAACGTGGGTGTTGTGAACGTGGGTGGGGTCCACCCACGTGGTGAGAACCCCAGCCACGTTCACACCTGCTGCGGGCGTGAAGATGGGAACGCAGAAGACGGGAACGCGGAGCTGCTGCGCGGAAAACAAAAAACCACTTTAGTCCCACATCGGTTGGGTTAAAGAGGTGAGGAGTTATTTCTTCTTATAAATAGAGAGATCTAGAGAAAGAGTGAGAGTGGAGAGCCTATCTCAAATTTGAGAGAGGAAAGCTATAGCGGTGGTTTTATTATAATCACACGCGGTAATT
>JBAKGM010035009.1:0-19519 GCA_037177215.1 Asparagus racemosus
TTTTCTCTGAGATAAGAGAATGCCCTTCTTCAATCTAGCCACTTCAATACCACAAACATATTTCAAGGATCTAAGATCCTTTATCTAAAGCTACTGTTGTAGATACTTCTTCAAGCTTTTGATGCCATTACATCATCTCTAGTGTTCACAACATCGTTAACATGTACAACTAGAAGAATCCATTTTCCACTATGAAATCTCAAGAAAACTGAGTGGTCTTTATGAGCTCGATGAAGACCAAAGTCCAAGATTACTGTTGCAAAAGTTCAAACCAGGAAAATTGCATCAAGCCACAAAGGAATTACTTTAACCTACAGGCTTTTCCATAATGTCATGCCCTATGTCCCGGAATGAGAAGACATGCACGTGAGTAGGCTAGGTAGTATATGCAGTGCAGCCAAATTCTACTAAAAGCATATACTTAAACTATCTAATAGATTAGTACATACATCTCAATGAACCACGGTCTATCTACACGTCCAAAAACGAACGACTATCGCGAACAAAAGCAAAGTGAAAATCCCTTAAATGATGAACAATTCATCTCAAAGTCAGACAAAGAAGATATCAAAAGTATTTCGAAAGCCCGTCCCAGTCAACCACGAACTTTCAAAAACTTTAGAGGGGGTTCTGTAGGCTGTCTAAAAATCACTGCAGATAGTCAATCCTCATCAAGTACAAACAATAGAAGTCACGATGTAACGACTTTTAAGGGACCACAATTTGAAGATTTTCTGCAGCAATCAATGAAGGGAACAATTCAACAACCTTTACGCTAATCAATGAAAATCCCAATTTTAATGATCTTCACATGCACTGACAGGAGTTACAGTCAATGACTCCCAAGCTTCAAGAAAATATGAAAAAGATCACAAGATGATCTTTGAGAAGAGATCACAAATCAATGATCTCTTTGGTTCAAAACGCAGGGCTCACCCTCACATTTCTAAGCTTAAAACGTGGGGCTCATCACCACGTTCATAAGCTCAGAACGTGTGGCTCACCACCGCGTTTCCAAGCTCAAAACGCGGGCGCATCACCACATTCCTGAACTCAGAACGTGTCGCTCACCACTGCGTTTCTAGCTCAAAACGCAGAGCTCATCACTACGTTCCTAAGTCAAAACGCAGAGGTCATTATGAGAACGCGGACCTCGTAGGAACATGAACCTCACGTTTGACCCATCCAAACACGTTGTAAACAGTTCCAAGACCGTTTTACATGATTTGTGGAGAGATTTAAGGGGTCAGTTAAACCCCTTAAAATAGCTGAAAAATCAGCTGAAACGCATGGCTCACCACCGCATTTTCAAGCTCAAACGCAGAGCTCACCCCACGTTCCTAAATTCAAGCGTGGAGCTCACCTCTGCGTTCTTAAGTCAAAATGTAGAGGTCATTTTTAGAATGCGAACCTCACTCCAGGATGCGAAATTCACATTTGACTCATTCAAATATGATCTAAACGGTTCCAACACTATTTTGCATGATCTGAGAGTGACTAACCCTCATTTAGGAGAGATTTAAGGGTTTAGTTACACCTCTTAAACCCCTATAAATAGCTGAAAAGTTAGCTGAAAAAAGGGGTTCGACTTTTGGCCTCTAGGCTTTGAAGATCAATTGGCTTTTAGCACTCTTTGCTCCCGCTTGGTCAATTTTCCAAACTTGCTTCGTGAGTTCATCTCAACGTCGTTCCATGAGCTAAGACAGTCAGATTATCAACGGGATACAAGGTTCAAGTTCCCACCGCTGTCGTGAAGACCCCAGTTTTAAACAAAAGAAAGGATCTCCGTCAGTCTTTTCTTCTTTTGTAAATAGGGATACCCGATAAAAGAGAATTTGCGAGGAGAGAGATTGTAAGTATTTCTTCATTAAAAGAATTAATACATCTCATTTTTCCTCTATTTTCTCTTCAATTTTCTAACAAACAAAAGATGGACTGCTTGAACCGTCTCTCCTCCGAAGGAGAGAGTTCTGTCTCAGAGAAACTCATTGATCGAGTTAAGAACTCTACACCCGAGCCAAAATCAAAGGGCTTGGGACATAAGAAGGCCTTCAAGGCAACAAATACATTCATCATGGGGGATGACATTGCTGTAAGAGCCTTGAAACGGGCTAAGAAGAACGTTGCATGACGAAGGAGAAGATCCCAGCGACGAGCACAAATTCGAGAGAGTCGATCTCTTAATCAACGTGAACTTCATGTTTGTGAGTCGAAACATGAGCCTCGCGGACCTCACGATGGCCAAATGGAACGCAGCCTTCAATGGCGCGTTGTACAAAAGAAACGCGGATCCCAAATCTGCGTTTAGCAATCAAAATGCAACCCTCAAAGGAGCGCTTCACCAATAAAACGCGACCCTCAGGGAAGCATTTCCAACATAAAACGCGGGCACCACATTCGTGTTCCTTCAGCCAAACGCAGCCCTCAAGGTTGCGTTTCACAAACAGAATGCAACCCTCAAGGTTGTGTTTCACAAACAGAATGCAGCTCTCAAGGCTACGTTCCTTCAGCAAAACGCAGCCCTCAAGGGCGCGTTTCACCATTAAAATGCGGACCTCAAGTCCGAGTTAACCAAATAGAACACGACCCTCGCGTTTACCCCACAAGACATGACGAGAGTCGTCGTGTTCGGAAAAATGAACGTGGATTTAAGGTTCACGTTAATCCAAAGCCAACCTAATCAAATGATGAGAGGATGGCTCCTTGTCAAACCACCAATCTAGTGGTTAACGTTCCTCAAGTTTCTGATTTGAGAGAACTGCTGTCAAGAGGAAGATCAAAGCAACAAGTCGCTCATTCGTGTCAATGTGAGCGACTTATTTCTGCGGTCCTCTCGGAATGCCAATGTTGTGCGCCTTCTTCAAGACCGACTGTCTTTGAACGGTTGACGTACGTCAATGTGCCCAATAAGCGAAGACGTTTCTGAAAGAAAGAAGCTTTGCAGAATGAATACCCTGGAGTTACCATCAATATGGTTGGTAGAGGGGGATCACCGATCTCTAGTTCTGATGAATCAAGCACCAATCACCCTCCAAGTGTTAGGAAAATCTCAGACAAGTTTGAAGGGATTTACCAACACACTCAGATGTAAAAGGGAGTCCTACGTCTTGTCAACTATCAGAAGTTAGCCAAAGGGATAAGACCTGATGATGAGCACTCATCCATCGCAGACTCTCAATCTTCCAGTTCTTTTGTGGAGCACGAGATCGCTGTCCATACGACAGATCATACTAAAGATCTCAGAAAAAGACTCGAGGAGTATCAAACTGTAATGCAAGAAAATATGCGGTTGCAACAAGAAGCCATGCAATCACAACAACAGACTATTGACCAACTTCGAGATATGGTAGCTCAACTTGTTGCGGACAGAGCTCAATTTCAAATGACCGGTCCAACAATTCAGCTAGAGTCATCACAAAAGAGAGGTCAGTCTTCAAAAGCGAAAGAAAAAGTGATTGAAGCTTTAGACCACGAGCCTGAAGATTTAGGATTTTCCTCTGAAGAGGAGAAAAAGGCTGATAATGGACAAAATCATCAATCGGCCAAGATGGACGAGCTTGAAGCTCGCCTCAATGCCATTGCCAATCGAAGTGAGCTCCAAGAAGAAGGTGTTGTGAGGCTTTATCCCGCTGAATGGGATGCGGCCCCTTACCCTTCAAAGTTTAAGCCTCCGACTCTACAAGCCTTTGATGGCACAGGATCACCAAACCAGCATATCTACTATTTCAAGTCTCAGACTCGAAATGTGATATCAAATGATGCCATATTGACCCGCTTATTCATTGGCACACTCAAGGGAGTTACCTTTGAATGGTTCATGAAATTGCCTGCTGGATAAATTCAGAAGTGGGCAGACTTGAAGAGGTTGTTTTTGGCCAGATTCTTCAAAGACGATACAGAAGTTTCGATCCTTACTCTTCTCGCTACTAAGCAGAAGAAGGGGGAACCCATCAAAGCTTTTGTGGAAAGATTCTGAGGTATAGCTTTGCGATGTCCATCAGATATGACACAATCTACTCTAGTGGAAACTTACAGGCATAATTTGCAGACCAACCTTCTAGCACAAATGGGGGTTGCGGAATGCTGATCATGGAAACAACTAGTTTCCCAAGGTGAGCAAGCTGAGGAAATTGTCGCCCGGATCAGAGCAGAGGAGGCAATCAACCAAAATTGCCAGTACAGTGTAATCAAGGCAATGCTCCCCGATCGAAGGGGAAAGATACCTTAGCCACTGATACTAATACTCGAACACCACCTACCAAGTAGGGCAAGGCACCGAGTTAGCCAAGAGCACCTAGGCAGTATTCATTCAAGGAAGATCACGTGGTTACCCTGTTCAAGTTACTTCAGAAGAACAACAAGTTAAAGCTGCCTGCAGTTAAAAAACCTAAAGAAATGGGGAAGGAAGATGATCCCAATTATTGCCTCTATCATCGGATGTTGGGGCATCACACAAAGAAATGTTTTATCTTCAAAGACATTTTGCAAGCTCTAGTTGATGCTGATGTGCTCACGCTGAAACCCGAGCAAAAGACCGTCTTCACTAATGTAACAATAGTCCAGTTGGGGATTTTCCACCTATTATGACTCCTAATGGTGCTATTCTCATCCCGAAGGGAAAGATGCATTTAACAAACATCGATCCCTATGGTCAAGAAGATAAAGGTTTGGTACCCCTTCCTACCCCAGAAGGAGAAGTGTTGTGGGTCCACCCAGACTTGCTTAAAGATGATCAATGGACAGCGTCTTCATCTAAAAAGAAGTCGAAGGGGAAGAGAAGATTGTGCCATGCTACTTTAGCAGTCTTGGAGGAAGATGATGAACGGATAGTGACGTTCTAACTCTCCGAAGAGCAGCCCGAAGTCATTGCCACTAGGAGCGGACATGAGTACAGTTACAAGTATCCTGAGACTCCTGATCCGAACGCCAAGACACTGAACGGAGCTGGGGGTGCCGATAACACCCCTCACTCGTGCCGAAAAGGCACAACAACAGGCGGCTTCCAAAGAGGATGCGGCCAAGTCGAAGGAGAAGCTAATAGATAAGGGAAAGCCAAAGGAGATTCATTACAATAAAAATCTTCTTCAGGAAGCTGGAGGATCGAACACTCCATTCTGTTTTGACGTCATGGCTCAACTGGCCAATATCCCGGTGAGGATCACACTTTATGAACTTTTGAGGTTGTCCAAGTCTACCCGAAAGGCTTTGATCAAAGCTTTAATGGATACAGAAAGCTTTTTTACACAAGTTCCTGTAATCCCAGAAGCTACGGATGAACTTTCTTGTGTCAAGTGCTTACAAATAGTGAAAAGCTTGCCTTGCATATCACTCACACAAGAAGATATGCAAATCAATCATAAACATGATAGGCCTTTGTACTACACATGGTACATTGGATCTGTCGAGATCTGTCTTATCCAGGTCGATCCAAGGTCTGCACTCAGCATTATGCCATATTTCGTCATAAAAGTCCTAGGGATCTCCCTGCATCGACTCAGCTTTACTCAGACTACTATCTTTGGCTTTAACGCAAACAGTACTCAACCCTTGGGTAAAATCAAGCTCAAATGCCAGATCGGAGACCTTAAATCTGAGGTAACTTGTTATATCATAGATGCAGACACGCCCTACAATTTATTGTTAGGGCGACCTTGGATTCACACGAACCGCATTGTCCCGTCTACCCACCACCAAGTCATGAAATATGTTGATGATAAAGGAGATGTCAAAACCTTGATAGCCGAGAGACAGCCATTCAAGGGGGGTGGAGAACTACCACACCGATTCAGTCTTCTACTTAAATTCCCAAGAGCCAGAAAAACTAAAAGAAAATGCTGACAGTGGCAATGAAGCAGACGCTGAGCCTGAGCCCGAGGAAGAGTGTCTGTGGGAATTGAACTTGAATGTAATGGGTCAGAATGAGGTCAATAATGACAAGGTAACGAGCGTGTGCAAGTGGTACACTAATGAAAATTTCGATTTAGCTTACTCGCTTGGTACACCTTTTGAATGTGGAAAAATAAGGACTGATACTGATACAGGCACAAAGCCATAGCATACACTATATGTCAAGGCGTGTCTAGATATGCTGCTCAAATCATCTTTTCTTATATCAGAAGAGGTAGAGGACGTACAAACAACTTTCTTTATGGTCCCAGCCAAAAAGAGAGACCAAAAACTGATTTATTTTGGAAAAGTCAACCCCGAGCTATCCAATCAAGGAAGCTCGGAAGAGGAAGACCAAGCGAACCCTCAGTTCCATTGTTACGAGTTTAATGCTCATCACATAATGAAAAAACATGGGTTACGACTTTGCTAAACAAGAGGGTTTAAACTTTGGAAAAGGAAGACGAACCCCGATTCGATATACTGTTCCTAAAGGAAAAAAATAAAGACTATTATCAAAAGACCCGAAAAGGGCTAGGGTATATATCAACACCCTCCCCTTTAGAAGATGAAGTAGGTCAGTGCCTCGGGCAAGACCATTCATTTGGAACATTATCATAGGAGTCCGACATTAGTGTTGGAACAGTCTTCGGAGGCTTATCTGTAAACATGGCCTCGACCA
Organism: Asparagus racemosus; assembly: GCA_037177215.1. Taxonomy (NCBI): domain Eukaryota; kingdom Viridiplantae; phylum Streptophyta; class Magnoliopsida; order Asparagales; family Asparagaceae; genus Asparagus; species Asparagus racemosus. The sequence continues at coordinate 6,569 of JBAKGM010035009.1, forward strand.
GTCATCCAAGCAACGAGGAGGATGATGACGAGGATTGGATTCAACCAACCGATGATCCTTGGATTAAACGCCTAGATGTTTTGTGGGATAAGTGTTTCGAACAACGAGAACCACCCACCAAAGACAAGGTGATCCAAGTAAATATGGGAGATGAAACCAATCCCAAACTGATTTTCATAAGTGAAAGTTTATCACAATCTGAGAAAGAAGACTTGGTGTCCCTCGTCCGAGAGTATATCGACGTCTTTGCTTGGAACTATAAATATATGCCTGGGCTCGATTCAAAAATAGCCATGAATCGTCTTAATATCGATCCGAATGCGAAACCGGTTAAGCAACAGCAACGCAGGTTCCGTCCAGAAATTATGGAAACAATCATAGAAGAAATCCAAAAGCTCATTGATTCGAGTTTTATCAGAGAAGAACAACACCCAGATTGGGTGGCCAATATTGTTCTTGTACCCAAGAAAAATAGAAAGATCCGAATATGCATTGATTTTCATGATCTAAACGTGGCACGTCCGAAAGATGAATTTCCGCTACCCATTACGGATGTCATGATTGATAACACCTATGGGTATGAGAGGATGTCTTTTATGAACGGTGTTTTCAGGATATAATCAAATCAAAATGTATCCTGAAGATGTGAAGCACACAGCCTTCAGGACACCACTGGGGGTATTCTGTTACACGGTAATGCCCTTTGGTTTGCAAAATGCCAGTATCAACATGCAATGAATACAATTTTTCATCAACATTTACGTAAGAAGATCGAATGCTACGTAGATGACATTGTTGTGAAGAGCCAAAAGAAAGATGATGACCTTTCAGATTTGAAGATCATGTTCGACATCATGAGAGCACATCAATTGAAGAGGAACCCTACAAAATCTTTCTTAGGAGTATCTAGTGGCAAATTCTTGAGATTTATAGTTACATCCCAAGGAATCTCCCTCGATCCCGAAAGGGGTCTCGCCATCCGAGAGATGTCGCCACTAAGAACCATCAAAGAGCTCAGAGGCCTACAAGGTAGGCTAGCGTACATCCGAAGATTCATATCAAATATTTCGGGTCGGTGACAACCCTTCTCTAAATTAATGAAGAAAGGAGTTTCATTCGTATGGGACAAAGGCTGCCAAAAGGCGTTTGAAGAAATCAAGACATATCTCACGCAACTGCCAGTCCTCGTGGCCCCGGTATCAGGAAAATCATTCTTGTTATGTGTAAGGGCCATGGACCGTTCTCTTCGAGCCTTGTTAGCTCAGAACGACGACCAAGGACATGAGCAAGCAATCTATTACCTTAGCCGGACCATGATTAGAGCAGAACATAGATACAACCCGGTAGAAAAAGAATGCTTGGCCTTAGTATTTTTCATTCAGAAAATGTGGCATTATATGGTCAGACAAACAATACATGTCATTTCCAAAGTAAATCCTCTGAGGGTACTCATGACAAAGTCTTCTTCGTTGAATTCCCGTTTAGCAAAGTGGGCAATACTCCTATCGCAATATGACATGAGATTTATGCCTCAGAAGGCTATTAAAGGACAGACCTTGGTAGATTTCTTAGCAGACCATCCGGTCTCTGATTCTTCCAAGCTGCATGAAGATTTACCAGACGAGATCGCTGAAGCTTGTGTAACTCAAGAGGTTATTCAAGTATGAAAGCTATTCTTTGATGGAGCATCTAGAGCAAGACCAGAAGGAGGAATTACAGCCGGTGTGGGGTTTGTATTCATCTCCCCAAACAGTCACGTGATCCCAAGGGGATTTTCCTTAATTGAGCCATGTATTAATAACGTAGCGGAGTATAATGCTTTATTATTAGGAATGCAACCGGCTGAGGAAATCACTATTTGATACCTCGAGACTTATGGTGACTCTCAAGTCGTCGTGAATCAAGTTCAAGGAGAGTATGAGGTACGCAATGAGGATTTAATCCCTTATCATGCGGCGGTCCTAAAATTAGCCTAAAAGCTCGAAGGCTTCTTCATAGGATACATTCCGCGAGTTTAAAATGCATATGTAGACGCTTTGGCTTCATTAGTAACCTCACTAGCATTACCACCAAAGGCCGACACAACAATATTTATCGCGGGTCGTGATTTGTATTTTCCCAGACTTCTTACAGAGGAAAATTCAGAAGAATCAATAGAAGGGGATGTTTGCAAAACTTCCATTGAACTCGAACCAAGGGATTGGCGATTCCCTTATATCGATTACGTCTTGCATGTAATTCTACTGGACGACCCCAAAGAAGCAGCCGTTGTTAAACGGAAGGCCCTTCAATTTTACTATAATGTAGTTTCCCAGACCTTGTATCACAAGTTGCAGGATGGAATTCTGCTTCGCTGCCTCTCCCGAAAAGAGGCACGAGAAGCTCTAAAAGAAGCCCATGATGGGATGTGTGGAGCTCATCAACCCTGAAATAAATTGGGAGATCGACTCTGAAGAATTGGCTACTATTGGCCCAAGATGTTTGCAGATGCCATTAACTACACTAAGCGATGCCATGCGTGCCAAATCCATGGTGTTCATTCATCAAGCGCCAGGAAATCTGCATCCAACATCTTCTTCATGGCCATTTGAAATGTGGAGAATAGTTATTGTTGGGTCTATTTCTCCACCAACATCTAAAGGACATCGATTTATACTAGCTATAACTGACTACTTTTCCAAGTGGCCAGAGGCTATTCCTTTAAGGAAGTCAAAATCTCAAACGTAATCAAGTTTATTAAGCATCACATCATCTATCGCTTTGGCGTACCTCAGCGAATAATCCATGATAATGGAACACAGTTCACCAGCTACGGATTCCAGAGGTTCTGCGACAAGTTTAGAATCTAAAGTATCGCATCAACATCATACTATCCCCCAGCCAATGGCCTTGCGGAAGCTTTCAACAAGACCATTGTGAAACTCCTAAAGAAGTTCGTCTCTAAAAGTCAATGTGATTGGGATGAAAAGTTGGGTGAATTCTTGTGGGCTTACCCCACAATTGTAAGAACCCCGACAAAGGATACTCCCTTCTCTTTAGTAGACGGTTGTGAAGCTATTTTACCCCTAGAAATTCAAATCCCCTCTCTAAGGGTTGCCCTTGCAACTGGAATGATAGACGAAGAGCAACATCGGCTATGCCTTCAAGAGTTAGAAGTGTTAAACGATAAACGACTTCAGGCTCAATAATAAATTGAGCTATACCAAGCTTGAATTTCTAAAGCTTATAATAAGAAGGTTAAAGAAAGGATCTTTAAGAAAGGTGATCTTGTCTTAGCAGTCCGCCGACCTATGGTCATGACACATAATACAAAAGGGAAATTCAACCCTAAATGGGAAGGACCTTTCGTAATAGAAACGGTCTATTCAAATGGAGCGTATTGACTCATCGATCAAAAAGGTGATAGGCTCATGATGCCGATTAATTAGAAATGTTTTAAGAAATATTACCTGTAGGCCTCAAGACTATATCCATTCGCGTTGGAAGTTATTTGTTCATGATGCATTAGGGTGAAAATAAAAAGTCCTGTAACACTCTATTAGTGTAATCATTACTACATTGATGTCAAACTACTAGCCACTTTCGATCAAGTTTCTGTTATGAGTCAAAATATTATACACAAAAAAATGAAGAAAGAACAAAAGTATCATTTTATTTACAAAAGGATAAGTACAAGATTATTGACAAATTTTAAGTGCCAAGGCCCATCAAATGAATGACTGTGAGCCGGGCCCTAAGATACAGGTGGCTTCCCCTCTTCTTTACTTGTACATGTCGCAGGGGCAGATCGGATAGCTTCTTGCATAAGTTTTGGTCTAAGTTGAGAACACGACCTGGCTGTTGTTCGCTAACGAGCCCTCTTCTCGTACCAGGCCACTTCTTCAGCAGTGAGAACCAGCTTCCCAGCCTTTTTCGCTTCATGAGCCTCAAACCCCGTGGCCTTCGTACTGGCTCGGAATGCTTCCTCTGCAGTCAAATATTCATCAATACCCTTGAGATGAATCAACTTTGAATCCTTTCTAGATTCATACATCTCTCTTATGTCCTTTAAACATGAGGTATATACATCATATTTAAGAATTTGCCAAGTTTCGCGATACTAATCGCAAAACCTGAGAACGGTATGATAGCTGGGCATAGGAGAAGGCAGAGCAAACACTACAGCAGAGTTGCCGGCCATCCAATAATACCAGGCCCGAGCCCCCTCGTACAAATTCCCGACGATAGCCATCTTAGGGTTGGGGTTCCCAACATATAGTTGGTCATACCCGAATTGTCGAGCGAAGTGGCTGGGTAAATAAGGCTCGATGATGCATCAGTTGCTCAAACAAAAGACCAAGTACTCCGGCCTAAAGGTGATGAGCCACCGGAAGATATTTGCTGGTAAAGATGTGAAGCTGCCAAGGGCCACATCCATGAACATCTAACATCGCTTTTCTACCCCGTCAAAATCAGGAGAACAACAAAAAACTGGGTAGTTGTCCTCTTTTAACAAAATTTGTTGACCCATAACTATGTACAAATGTGTCCATTGGGCTGACTCGAACCGCTGTACGAACGGGACAAAGAAATTTTCTGTGCCGCTTAACCCCGTCATTAATGAGGGGCAGTGCATAACGAACCACGCAAACAAATAAGTATATGGCACTGGTACGCGCGGCTGGAGAGTCTTCAATCTCTCATCTCCCTTTGGTCTAATTGCCCTTACATCCAGGAACTCAGAAGTCAGTTCCCATAAGCCGTACTGCAGGCAACTCACCATAGCTGAGAGGAGACATATTGGCATCCCATGGGCTAAAAACACTGTAGGGTATATCACCTCGACCAATATGGACTCGATGGGCCTGGAGGGAACCATGCAGCGTTTCACCTAGATCATCAGAAATCCCGCCAACAAGGTCGCATCAGAAATAGGAGTCTCCGCCTGACAGTGAAAACTCTCAAACCCCATGTCTTTGGAAGCATTAATGCGGGCTGTGATGACTTCAGATGAACTCACTAGAAGGCGAGTCACTGCTGCATCTTTGCTGTGCAAATTTTGAAATAGATACTCAGCCCAAGATGCCTGTTTGATGCCACCTAATCGTAACCCAGTCAGCTGGGTACATATAACATATATGGAAGTGGCACATCACTTCCCAGAAGGTGGCATAAATATTTGAATATACTGTCCGCAAGATGGAGAGCTCATCAATTCTGGGAACGAATTCCTCATGCGGCAGCTCACCGAACGGAAGACCCGATACTGCATGCATCTCATAAGAGTAAAGCCCGGGTCTCCAATAGGCGTGAAAAAATTGCAAGTGTTAGGATTATACTTCTCTAAGATGGCGAAGAAGTTGTAGGAACTTTGAATGATGCCTTAACGAGTGGCCATCACCGGAGTCTCAAGCCCGGATAAAATGAGTGGCGCTCGTAGTTCATCAAGAACAAAATCTACAATGCGAACCCACCACCCCCTATCAAGGCAGTATATCCACCCAGGGATCCTGAACTCTTGGGTAAGAAATTCACCTCGAGCGGCAATGTACCGGCGAACAAAGATATTGGCCAGAGTGACCTCCTTTTGACTGGGGTCTATTCTGTGAAATTCCCCTTGCCTTAAGCCTCTCACCTCATAGCTACACTCTACAGGATGAACTGTTTGGCGAGTTAAAGCCCCGAAGGATACCCTACTTTTCTCCTCGATCAAATTCCAATCTAAGCGCCTACCACAGGCTTTGGAAGTATGACAGTGGGTACATCCGCTTCATGTTGGGCAAAGACAAGAAACGGGCATTAACTGGACCCATCATCTTTGAATCCTCAACGCAGACCATGTTATCGTCTGCTTTGATACGATCCCCGAAAAAGAATTCAAGCTTTTCAATGTGGCAGTGGCCTATCGGTGCCACAAGATCTATGTCAATAATAATGGCCCTGAAGGTTGAATGCCTCACGCTATGAATCATCATCGCTCTTCCCAAAGAACCAACTCTAGTTATCGGAAGCTCTCTGAGAAAACTGAAAGCTACGTTGTAGTCCATCTAGCCCGAATGGCTGAAGTAAAGTTTGAAAGAAAGCAGCCTATCAGCATAAAGAACTGCAAACACAAGAAGATAACAAAACAAAACATGAGAAAGGGAATGAATCACAAGAGAACCTAAGACGGCCTAAAGAAAAACACGAAGGTCAACTCCGTGTTCCAACCACAGAAACGTGAGGATCAACCCTGTGTTTTATAGCATAAAACGCAAGTGTCAACCCCGCGTTCCAACTACAAAAACACAAGGATCAACTCTGCTTTCCAAGCATAAAACGTGAGGGTCAATCCCGCATTCCAACTACCGAAACGCAAGGACCAACTCTCCGTTCCAAGCATGAAACGTGATTGTTTAGCCCCGTGTTTCAGTTATGAAGCGCTAGGGTCAACCTCGCGACTCAATTGATGATATCAACCCCGCGTTCTAGATATAGAACGCGAGGTTCGACATCCAGTTCTTCAAGAAATTGAACCCGTCAATGCAGATTTGAAAACCCTAGCATACCTCAATGCAAGAGGGCGTGCAGCGGCGGCGGCGCCGCCGAAATAGATGGGCTGCCGGAAGCCTTGTCCGGTGCTGTGCTTGGAGTTGTTTGGACAGCTCTCTTGATCTTGCGAATTGCTCTTTTTGGAGCCATTGAAGGATCTTGAAGATTGGAGGAAGATTAGAGAAACTCGAAAAGTCCTTCTTGAGAATGCAAAAATCTCCCGAAAACATGAAGGAGATGAACATTTTGTGATTTTTACCTCTAGTAATTTTTAATTTTACCTTGGGGGTTTGTTTATACTAAATTGAAGAGGACATCTAAATTTAAAACGCAACCGCCGCATTTATGTCAGTTCAGTTTCAAAACGCAAGGCCACCTCTGGGTTCTAATCCTTAAATGCATGGATCACCCTAGCATTTAGAAACCGCAAATGTGAGGCTCACCACTGCGTTCTGGTTCTTAAATGCAAGGATCATCCTAGCATTTCAAAATTCCTAACGCGATGCTTACCTCTGCGTTCCGATGCCCAACCGCAAGGATCACCCTAGCGTTTCAAATTTCAAACGCGAGGCCCACCTCTGTGTTTTGAGTCCAACATTTAGCCAATGCTTGGACTTGAAGACTCCTTTGACGAGGAGTCAGTCAAACTCTTGAGGACCTTAAAGGGTTACAAGAGAGACCCCCCATCACTCTTGCAAGAGGTTAAAAAAACACGGTTGATTTGATGTCATCTTCTTGACAACTATCATATCCATAAAGCTCAAATCGCAACTAACTTATCAGTCCTCCTCAATAAGGTAATAAGTCCTTGCACTTGTTCAACTCATAAGTGCTTACACTTGTTCAAATCACAAGTCCTTACACGTGTTCAAATCACAAGTCCTTACAAGTGCTCAAATCACACGCTCTACACTTGTTCAAATCACAAGTCCTTACACTTGTTCAAATCACAAGTCCTTCAAACTTGTTCAAATCACAAGTCCTTTGAACTTGTTCAAGTCACAACTTCTTCCTACACTTGTTCAAATCACAAGTCCTTACACTTCTTCAAATCACAAGTCCTTCAAACTTGTTCAAATCACAAGTCTTTACACTTGTTCAAATCACAAGTCTTTACACTTGTCCTTACACTTGTTCAAATCACAAGTCCTTCGAATTTGTTCAAATCACAAGTCCTTTGAACTTATTTAAATCACAAGTTCTCTAAAATTTGTTCAAATCGCAAGTACTTCAACTTGTTCAAATTACAAGTGTTCTTCAAACTACAAGTTCACAATGTTATTTCCAAGTGTTAAACCCCGGTGGATTTGTTGACTTTTCTTTTTAATTTTCCTAGAATTACTTGAGCGGTAATAAAGGAAAATTTGATTCTTGCTTAGAGTGAGATTTTGTGCTAAGATGACGATTATTTTTCGTTGCTCTAGGCCAAAACACAACAAAGAGCTAAACACAAAATCACCTTTATTCATAATATTGAAGAGTGATACAAACTTGCTGACCTAAAAATAATAATAAATGAAATAATAATAAAATGAATAATAATACAAAATTAGATCTGCGAGCCCATCAGGTTGATAGATGCGAGCTGAGATTTGATATCGTTCATGAGTAGCTCGCACCATTTCTACAGCTTGCCTCCAGAGCTCAGCTTCGTTAGGCATCACAGCAGCAGCCTCTTTCTTGATTTCCTCAAGGACTTGCACCTCTTTACGATAATCTGCAAAAGTTTTAACACTTTGGAGGGTGAAGTCCTTCACAGCTACCTCATCCTGAGCAAGCTGAGCCTTCTGTTGAGCTAATTCTGCCTCCAGCCGAGCAATTGTCTCACGAGTATTCCGCAAGGCATGGGTTGAGATGTTCAGCTCAGCTTGTCTCTACTCATATCGCCACTGTAAAGCCACGACCTGAGCTATCTTCTCTGCCAAGCTTTTCTGAGTAATTTCATATTGATGCATCGCTTAGACTTGAGCGTCAACAAAGGTTGACTCAATCTAAGCCTCCAGGTTAGCGTGAGTTAGCTCCACTACGCTCTTCAAATTCTCCTCTAAGTAAGCAACACCATCGATACAGCGTCGGATGCATTCAGTGTCGCCCAGGTACCTAATGTTGTTCAGATAGTTCATCAAGATGGGCTTGAAGGCTTCGAAAGTGCTCTCTCCTGCAACAACAATCCGAGCAGCTTCTTGCATCTCAACCTCCAGATGTCCAATATATTCCTGAAGTAAATTGGGCACAATTGTTGGCCTCAGAGAAGCTGCAGGAGATGGTATCAGCTCATGTTGGGTCACTAGACCGAGTGAAGGAGTTGTAGGTGACGCTATTTGAGCGGAGCTTGAAGCACCAACGTTCTTCACGAGCCAGAGAGAGATTACAAGGGGAGCCAGTTTCACTGGAGGAGGAGCTACTGCTGCTGTGACTCTTTGAGCTGCTTCCATTGGAGGAGGAGTTGCTACTATAGCTTCCTGAGCTGCTGCTGCTGGAACCTCCTGAGTCGCCCTCACCGGAGAACCTATATAAAAGAAATTTTTTCAGTACATGGACAAAGCATTTATTGAAATTTCAAAATAAATGACACTTACCCAGAGGAGAAATAGCTACTTAAGCTGTCGCCTTATCAGAGGTAACAGCTGGTAGGTCCTCAAATAGTCCTTCATAGTCCAAAGAAGTTCCGTACGACACTACTTCATCATCATCCCTTGAGGGGTGTGGGGAAGTTGCAGCGGCAGCTGGCTTGGGAAATAGCCCTGTTGTAGGGATAGGCCTCTCAAGTCCGGTTATAGGCATCAATGCTGAAGAGGCAGGGGACAGATATCTTGTGGGCTCCTGTAGCTCGGTGACTTTGGGGTCGGTTACAAAAATTCCAACCCCTTCTACTTGTGCCTCCTTTCCGGTTGCTTGAGGAATAGCGGTTGAAGCTTGGCCCGCAAATATGGTGTCGAGAGGTTCTACAGTCGGGATTGACTCTACATCCCAACAAGATGATTTGTCACCGCCCTCTTCCTCTGAAGGGTAAGGGGATAGAGAACCCCTTAAAGCAGGTCCAGTTGAACGGAGTCCCTGTTGATGAGAGATACATGCACCTGATGATTCTTGCGCCTCTTCCTCCACTAAGGGCACTGGACGAGCAGCCCTGAATGCATCATGCATCAACTTATTCCCCTGCTTAGCTTGAGAAGTGGGAGACCTAGTGGGTAACTCCCGACGAGCACGTTTGCTTTGACGTCGCAGGTCTTTTTCTGGCATGGGCCTTTTGCCTACAGCTCTATCCTCTCGGGTCTCAGCCAGAATAGGCTCAGCAGGCCTAGCGGTTGTTGTCTCAACCTCTTCCCTAGTGTCGGCTGTCTCCTCATAAGATAAGTACTCGTCAAGCCCCCACAGGCGAGACATCTTGGAACTTCTTTTAGATTCGTACATCTTTCTGATCTCCCTTAGACAAGATGAATTAGTTTTGCATTCAGGAATTTGAGAAGTAGCCCGATACCACTTGTAGAAACCCATAGTTGTGTAACAGTTAGGCATCTTGTGAGGCAGTTTGAATGACGCCCCGATACAACCAGCTACAGAGTAGTACCAAGCCCTGGCTCCTTCATAAAAGTTCTCGATAAGTGCGAGCTGAGGGTTGGGATTCCCGACATATAACAGGTCATACTCGAATTGTCAGGAGAAGCGGAAGGGCTGATAAGGCTCAATGTAACATTTCCCGCCTTGTTAGAAAATTAAGTAGCTAGGCCTGATATTAATAAGCTAGCGGAAGACACCTCCGTTCAGCTGTGTGAAAGAATTAGGGCCCCTCATGCCCTGGTATAATTCCCCATATCTGCTACCCTTGAAGTCAGGATAACATCTGAATACATGGTAATTAAGGTCCCTTGACAAAAATTTTCGGACCATCACCATGTACTAACCCTCTTATTTAGCTACTTCCAACCGTTGGTGCCACGGAATAAAAGATTCACCGCAAGGAGCAGCTGCTGTCATCAGCGACGGGCAATGTAGGACATACCATGACATCAGATAGGTGTATGGTAAAGGAACGCGTGGATTGGGAGTCTTGAAAGACTTCTTCTCCCCAGAACCCACCTCTTTGACTAGGAGGAAGTCAAAGGTTAACTCCCTTAGACCACCCTGTAAACGGCATACCATTGCAGACAGAAGATTTATTAGTCTCCCATGAGTTAGGAGAACCGCCGAATAAACAACCTCAGCGGTGATGGACTCGATCGGTCTGGAGGGCACAACACAGCGCTTCAGCCACAACATTAAAAACCTAGCAAATAGGGCTGTATCTGAAATAGGGGATAGAGCTTGATAGTGAAAGCTCTCAAACTCTGTGTACGGAGGGAAAATATCTTCTGGGGCTTCATTGGTGTAATGAGCAGTAGCATTTTCGATGCGAGCTTTAACTTCATCAAAAGAACTCGCAATAAGACGGGCCACCGCAACATCCTTGCTGAGCAAATTTTGAAATAAGTACTCAGCTTAGGATGCATGCTTGACTCCTCCCCCTCGTAACCCCGTCAGATGGGCGCAGACATGGAAGTAACACATCACCTCCCAAAAAGTCTCATAGATGTCAGGACTAGCCGCTCTCAAAATGGCTAACTCCTCAGATCCGAGAATAAACTCCTCGTATGGCAGCTCCCTGACAAGTAAGCCCGAGACTTCATACATTTCGTGAAGAGCAAAACCCAGCTCTCTGATAGGTGTAAAGAATGTACAGGTCTCCGGGTTGTATTTCTTCAACATAACGAAGAGAGTGTAAGAGCTCTACATGATTCCATATCGTGTATCCATCACCGGAATTCCTAGATTAGAACTGGTGAGTAGGTCTCCTAGCTCCTCCATCACAATATTAACCATGCGGGCCCACCATCCTCCATCCGCTGAGTATACCCATCCAAGTGCTCTGAAGTCCTGTGCGAGAAACTCCCCTTTCACCGCCATAAATCTTTGGGCGAAAATGCTCCGGGGGTGGCCACCTCAGTAGCTAGGTATTGCTTTACAAATAGGCCTGGTCGTAAAGCTGACACATGCCAACTATAACCTATCAGATGCACACCCTGATAAGTTAATGCTCCAAGAGACACCCCATCTTGATCCTTGACGAGATCCCATCCCTTGTGCCTGGGGATAGAAGCACATTGGAAGTATGAAAGCAGATACATCCGCTCCATGTTGGGCAGGAAGAGGAATCGGTCATCGACTTTCCTCAGCATTTTGTAGTCCTCGCCATAGAAGGTCTTGACGTCAAGCTCTATCGGGTCCCCAAAGAGAAATGCAGGCTTCTTGAGATATTTTCGGTCTGCCGTCTCTAGCTTGAGGTCTACAACAATAGCTCTAACCACTAGTGGGTTAGCTTCGATAATGAGCTTCAGTCGCTCTTCATTCTTGTCCTGGACAGCAGAGAACCTCTAACGAAGACTAAAAGTCACCTCCTGGTCTTCTCCCCCTTCATGACCAAAATGGCTGTGAAAGGTGAGAGGGTCACTTGAGTAGTGCACTCTAGAAAGAAACGAAAATAAGCAATTAATATTTGAAAAAAATAATTGCAAGCATAAAAGGCTTAAACACGAAGTTCAACCCCACATTTTGTTCCTAAAACAAGGGTGTCAACTTCGCGTTCCAATTTCAAACGCGAAGCTCAACCCCGCGTTTTGTTTCTAAAATGCGGGTGTCAACTTTGCGTTCAATTTCAAACGCGAAGCACAACCCCGCTTCTCATTTTTCAGAATGTGGGCGTCAGCCCCACATTTCATAACGTGGGTGTTTGCCCGGTATTCTAAATCTAAAAACGCGAGCATCGCCCGTTGTTTCCAGTATTTCACAAGGAAGGGTAAGAAACTTGTCAAAACAAGTTATTTAAAAAAAGAGAAACTTGTCAAAGCAAGTTGTTTTAAAATTGAAATTGACTGCTAATTAGTGGTGTGTGCTGTGCCCGGGCGGCAGCGCCGCCAGTGATACCAGCTGCCGGCGTGTTCGAAGCGGCCGTTGTGGTCTTCCTGGATCTTGCTGCTATTTCCGCCGAGAACGAGATTCTTTGTAGTTTCCATTCCCAAACATTTTAAAATAAATACAAGTGAAAGATTACACATGTAATTCTCTTTAACTCAAAGAAAATAATCTCACTCTCGTACAAAACTCGAATAGAAGAGTCACTACGTAGTAATCTCTTGCTTTTGTGGGTACTTTGCCTGTGCCGGGGACACATCGTCTGTGGACCACCAAGCAACGATTGCCGAATTAGCAAGATTGAGTTGATATTTCACTAAGGAAATAAGAACTTAAGCAAATATCGTAGCTAAGTAAGATATCTACTCTTCTCAAGATTTAAGACAAAGCTTAAACTCGAGGAGTCTCCGAGTGCAGAACGTTCTTGAACTCTCAAAGCCTTTCTTCTTCTCTCTGGCTCTTCAAGCTTTCTAAATTCAAGATCTCTCCAAA
>JBAKGM010035071.1:0-19500 GCA_037177215.1 Asparagus racemosus
TCGAGGGATATTCGAGAATAGTTGGCGCTTCTTGCACTGGGATACGAGTCACCTAGAATCAGTGAGGATGGTGGGCCAGTAATATTTTTGGTGAATGATTTTCTAGGTGAGAGTTTTAGCCCCTAGGTGATTGCTATAAGTTCCTTCGTGGATCTCCTTGAGAACATAGCTGGCCTCTGCCGGCCTAAGACATCAAAAGATAAGGCCCCTACTCCGCTGCTAGAGTATGACACTCGATAGAGCTCGCCATCGAGGATGAGATGTCGAAGAGCGTTCCTACACAAGCTCCTAGCTTCGCAGTGTTTGCTGGTGAGGTCCCTGCTGTTAGATATTGAATGACGGGGTCCATCCAATAGGGCTTCGCTTGGCTACTTGAGGATATTGGTGTGGATGGGCTTGAAGCCATCTCTTAGACTAGTGGATTTGAGCTTGGACAAGGCGTCCCCCCAAGCGTTGGGAGCACAGGGGACTTGGGCGATTTTGGACTCTATAAAGTGGCCTAGCAGCTCCTTAACCGCCTTCAAATATAGAACCATCCTCGAATCTCTAGCTGTGTATTCTCCTTTCACTTGGCGAACTACTAGTTGGGAGTCGGCTAAGATATAGATGTGTTCAGCCTTCACTGCCAAGGCGGTCTAGAGGCCCGCCAACAAAGCTTCATACCCGGCCTCATTGTTGCAGGCTGAAAAATTAAAGGCTATGGAGTACTCATGCATTGATCCATCAAGGCTATGCAAGACTACTCCCGCTCCACTGCCAAATTCACCAGACGACCTGTCCATCCTTAACAGCCACCAGGAGGCAAACTCTGGCAAATTGTGTTCAAGGTTACACTGAGATGGGGAAGCGGGCACTCTAGGTGCTCGAGGTGTCAAAGGCTTGGGTTGGCTTAGAGGCAATGGTGGAGGCAACTCTTCTACTGAAGTTGACTCGATGAGGAAATCGGCGAGGGTTTGGGCCTTGATGGACCTCCTTGGCTCGAATTGTATATCATACTCACTGAGCTCAACTGACCACATGATCATCCTCCTGAAAGTGGTGGGACTGCCGAGAGCCTTCTTCAAAGGTAAGCTCATCTACACCATAATAGAGTGGGCTTGGAAGTATGAGCGGAGTCGCCTAGCCGTGACAATGAGGAGAAAAGAGGCTTTCTCAATGAGGGGGTAGTTGAGCTCCCCCACACTCAAAATCTAGCTGACATAGTACACCGGCTTCTGAATGCTCTCCTCTTCTCAAGCCAAGACAGAGCTGATAGCTTCAGGAGATATGGCCAAATAGAGGAACAAGAGTGCTCCTTGTATAGATTAGCTCAGCAGCGGTTTGGTATTCAAGTATGCCTTGAGGTCTTTGAAAGCTTTGCTGCACTCGATGGTCCAACTCTGGTTCTACTTCAGTTTCTTGCTTCCTCTCAAGGTCTTGAAGAACGGGAGGCTCTTCTCAGCTAATTTGGGAAGAAAACGGCCCAGTGCTGCTATCTTCCCATTCAACCTCTACACATCTTTCATAGTGCGTAGTACGGGTAACTGCTCTATGGCCGCTATCTTCTCGGGGTTGATCTCAATGCCTCTCTAGGTGATCATAAATCCTAATAATTTTCCCAACTGCACCCTAAAAGCACACTTGGCAGGGTTGAGCTTCATACGGTAGCACTAGAGGATGGAGAAAGTCTCTTCTAGATCTGCCACATGGGAGGAGGCCTGCTTCGACTTCACTAAGATGTCGTCCACATACGCCTCCACATTGCGACTGAGCTGAGGTTTAAAGATTTTGTTAATCAGCCTCTAATAAGTGGCCCTTGCATTCTTGAGGCTAAAGGGCATCACTTTGTCGTAAAAGGTCCCTTGGTCTGAGGTGAAGGAAGTCTTTTTTTGATCATGCTCTGCCATAAAGACCTGATTGAAGTCTGAGAAGGCGTCCATGAAACTCAGCAGTTCATGGCATGCGCTGTCATCTACTAACAGGTCCGTGAAGTCCACACACATCCTCCACCTGTTAAGAGTTTTCTTCACCACCACCACATTGGACAGACATTCTGGGTATTGAACTTCCTGAATGAAACAGGCTCATAGGAGTTGGTCGACCTCATTTGCGGCCCCCTTCTATCTCTCTAGGCTGAGATGTCTCTTCTTCTATCGAACGAGTTTTGTATGCCGGTCGACAAGAAGCTCATGGGTCATGACTTCGTTGGGAATTCTCGACATATCTTCTAGTGCCCAAGTGAACATGTCGGTGTTCCCAAGTAGGAACTCAATCATAGCACTCCGCTGGGGTCCACAAGGCTGGATCCAATCCTGATCTTCTTCATCCATTCGTAGTTGACTGGGATCTCTTGGAACTCTTTGATGGGAGTCATCCTCTCTCGCTCTAACTTCTTCTCTATCTAGAGGCTTGTCTTCTTGATGGAAAGTGTTTTTGCAGTTCCCTTCCCCTTCATCGAGAGCATGTAACAGATCTAGCCTCCTAGTGGTTGCTCCTAGCAATTCTGACTCCCATAGGAGTTAGGAACTTGATCATATAGTGGTAATAGAGGGTATCACTTGCAAGCTTTTGAGGGCTGCTCTGCCTAAAATTACGTTGTAGGCTGACTTGATGTTCATCACCAGGAACTGAGTTTCAATTGTGGACTGGCGGGGATATTCGCCAACCATTAGGGGGAGTGTTATGACCCCTTCCAGTATGATCGCGTGTCCCATGAAACTAAGGATTGCACCTTGACAAGGCGTCAGCTTAGATCTATCAATACCCATCTGGTCAAAAGCATCGATGTATAGAATGTCTGCTGGAATACCAGTGTTGACCATGACTCTCGTGACTTGTAATCCACCTATCCCAGCTGTGATGATGATGGGTTCATCATGTGGAGTCCCCTCTAGGTCTGAGTCACCAAAGGAGATGACCTCTCCCACTCTCAGCTTCTTGCCAGCCCGGTCAACTTGCAAAGTTCGCTTAGCATAATTCTTGCGAGCATTGTTGGAGGACCCTCCTACTGCAGGTCCACCGCTAATGGCAAGCATGACCTTCTGGCTATAGGTTTTGGTAGGCTGGATGGTTGGCTTTGGCTGAGGGCAAGGTGATTTGGAGCGAGAGCTCGTATCGGCCACTGCTGGTGGGGGCTCTCTCCTGTCTCTTGGGTAGGTGAACTTCCTCGAGAATCCTCGCTTAATTAGGTCTTCAATGTCCCTCTAGAGGATCTGACAATCATTAGGAAGGTGCCCATGGTCTCGGTGATATCGGCAGTACTGTTTGGTGTCCCGATTCTGTGGATCTGACCCCATCTTAGGAGGTGGAGAGTTGAGATATCCCTCCTTTTATGCTATGTGGAGGGCTTCAGTGAGAGAGGTGTTGAGAGCCATGAGGACTGACTTGGGGGTAGGTTCTCTCCTGCGGTCCCTGTAGTCGACTCGGCTGGGATGGTAGTTAGTTCTAGGGGGATCTCTTGCTAGCTTTGGTGCGGGTTGTACTTTTAGCACGGCTACAACTGATGCTGGTGCGATCGATGCCACTGAGGTTGCTGGCGCCGGGGCTACCGTCACTGAGGCTGATGCTGCAGCTGCTACTATCATTGCTGCTTCGGCCGCTCTAGCTGTAGTCTTGTAGGCACGTGCACCTTCCATATCGATATACCAGTGAGCTTTGACAACCAACTACTCATAGGAAGTGCACTGTTTCTTAGCATGTGAGTCGGCCAACTCGTTGTCTAACAAGCTAGCCACAATGGTGGACATGACGACCTAACTTCCAGGGTCGTAAACTTCCAGCCTCTTTGCCTGAAATCTCTTGACACATTTTTGAAGGATTTCACCAGGCTCTTACTTCATCTGTATCAGCACATGAGGGGGTAGCTTTTACTTGGTGTTCGACTATAGGCGTTGAAAATTACCTATAAGTGCCCAAATATGACTTGTGACAGTGGGTTGACGATTGGCGAGCTATCCAACGATGCAATGGTGAACCATTGATGCCCCACGACCATTGATGACCTATTGACGATTGCAAAGTTTTTGGCAGTCCTGAGAAATTTTTTTTCCTGGACTTGCGGTGGACCATTGACGATGTAGTTGGCGAGGCGTGCAATTCAGCAAAGTGACGAATCGTGGAATGAATCCCACCATGATGCTTCAAATCGACGAAACTAACAACTCTGAGCTAAATCAGACTTGGATCAACGGAATCAGACCCAAACATCGATAGAACTGAACTGATCGAACTCCGGAATCAATGAGACAATCAAGCAGACTCAAGAATTGATGCAACCAAAAGAAATTGATCTCAGAAAAGAATTCAGAATAGAGCCCAAATGGGGTCTCAGCCATTTGGCCGAGACACCATTTGGTGTCTCAGCCACTTAGCCGAGACACCAAGGGTGTCAGCCACAAAAACTGCCCCCTCTCCTGTAAATAGAGAGGGGGACCTCAGTTGTCAAGGCTAGAAAATTTTGATCTGAACGGAAGCTTATCGCACAGATCTGAGCTTTTGCAAAGGGAAAATTCAGATCTAGATCTCGTACGCATGAAGAGTTCATTCCAACTCAGAATTACACAGCGAGGAGAAGAATTAAGGTGCATCCAGGTCAGATCTACCAGATCCACCCTCTAGATTAAGGGTCATCTTAATCTCAGGGTTCGTGCGTGATTTCGTTTGGTCAATTTCACCCACTCCGGCAATCATTTCCTTCGTGAGTTGATTCCCGTCGGTGGTTATTTTCTTCGTGAAATAATACCCGTAGATCCGTAGATCTCGCATCTAGATCTGATCACGCGGTGGTCCATGGATGGAAAAGAGTCCCCGGCATAGGCGAAGATCCCACACAAGCAAGGAAATGGATCCCGCGTTTGTTCACAAAAGGGCGATAAAGTTATAATCTTTTTTGATTTTTCATTGTAAGCCTTACAAAAAGGTGATCTTTTTATTTGAATCTCGTTGTTAGTGACTGAAATTTGTAACGAATTCATTCAATAGAAATCAAAATAACTTTCTCCACGAACAAGCTGGCGACCATAGTGGGAGCCAATGGTCTCAAATCTAAGATCGTCATGTCGCAACCGCGGATTCAGATCTTGGTCGAGGAAGAGGTCGAATACGAGTTCGACCAGTAGAATGTCAAGGAGTATCTCTTCTCCTCATCCAGATCTACCTCTCCTCGCAAGACCAGAAGGATCTCCACTGCAAGGAAGATCCGTTGGGCCTCAGATGCTGAGTCTCAGGAAGAAGATTCTAGCCCTGCTACCGCTAAAGTTGCAGGTAGCGGTATTTTCCCCTCGGTGCCCACAACCTGCATTCCCTCAGCGCCAGAGATGACTGCCGATGGCATGCCCGCACTCTTGAAGAGAGCCTGGCAGCGATGACGCCAAAGCATGGTGCGTCGATTTGCCAAGGCGCTACAATCAACGGATGGGATCCGCTATGAGGCAGATCTAAGATCCAGATTAAAGCAGAGGCTTTAGCCTTAAATGATTAATGGCCCATCCAAGCCGTCGACAAGCGAATGGGTTTGAGTCAAGCGGAACCATTCAACATAGGAAGAGCACATCCTAAGGCACCGTGCACTCCTTGCACATGCACGGGCTTTGGTGCAAGAAGCCCGCAAATTGAAGAAGGAAGAGGTGGCTGCGAAGCCACCAAGAACCCGGCAAGTCTGGAGGCCAAAATCTAGTGCCCCAGCCCAAGCCTCCACAGCACTGAGGCTAATCCCCACGGTGCCGAGGCCAAACTCCGCAGGCGCCCGAACTCCAGTACCGAGGCCAAAGTCTGTGGGCGCCCCAGCTTAAGTTCCCCCGGCGCTGAGGCCACCTTCGGCGTCCACATCTAAACTTCCAGCTAAGCCGGTTCCTGCTTTAACTAGCAAGCCAACAATCACGGAGTGCCTTGGCCCGTTGCAAGATGATCGAGATAAAATTCTGATCAAAGAATGCTTGGGTCTATTGAGGAAATCACGGGTCACTCTTAATGCAGGAGGTCGTACCCACCTCAACAAGGACCAGAAGGCCCCTACACCCTACAACTTTACACACCGGACTGAGGATCGAAGTCCAAGAGTCCGTCGAGACTTCACGCCCCCATAGGTGAACATCGAGACGAGTTGCTTTTGGTAACTTCGATAAGTAGTCTGTCCTCAGAAGGAAACATTTTCGTCTGACGACGACAACGTTATACCTAAGAAGTCGTGTGAACACACGATGGGTTGCTCCGACATTCAGGCCGATGAGTTGTACTATCGTGCTGGGGGTACGAGTAGATCCTGAAAGAGAAGTTTCCCTGAAAAGCCTGCATAGTGCCTCTGTTCCAAGTTGATCAGGGTAGTACTATCAGAGTACAACTGCACCAAAGCGACTCCGAACAGGGTGTCGGTCTTCTACAGACTTGATGCTGAAATGCCGAAACCCAGGTCAAGACACTTCCACAGGAGAAGTTCAATGTCTCAAAGTGATGAATTGCTGAGAGTCACCATCAATATGACGGGCAGAGGGACGTCAACTCGTGTCGATCCCCGACCATCTAACCGAATAACGCGGTTGTAGACCGGGACCATTCTACGATCCAATTACAACAAGATCTTGAAGGGGTTGCTGTTAGATAATGAAGTGTCAGATACTAGCTCCACACTGGCCTCTGATAACACTGTTTCTAGTGAGGGACAACCCCGTGAAGCGCTCATGATCAGTGCCGAACAGGTGGCCAAAATGCTCAAAGAAATGATGGCCAAATAGAAGGAGAACTTCAAGTTCGAGATGGAGATGACCATGCAGCAGATGAGAGAAATGCATGACCAGCAAATCTAAGCACTGACAAACCACCAGGGTGAATCCAGTCATCACAATAACGTCAATCAAGTTGACAGTGACACAGATAAGGAGGAGCCGAACATCCCCCTGATGAACGGAATGCTGGGGGTAGTCACGAGAACGCTAGTGGCAACGTTGTCGTCTCAGAAAATGAGAAGATAAGGGATCTCGAGAGTAAGATCAACACCTTGATCTCCGCTCAAGAGGTGAAGAAGACGGGTATACTGTGCCTATACCCAAGAGAGTGGGAGTTGATCCCATATCCATCAAAGTTCAGTTTGATTAACTTCACACCGTTCGACAGAAAGGGGTCCCCCACCCAGCACTAGACTTACTTTAAATCCCACTTTGGGATTATTTCTAGAAATGGGCCCTTGATGGTTCGGTCATTCGTTGGCACCCTTTGAGGAGCTGCCTTCAATTGGTACCGCTGTCTCAAACCAGGGAGCGTTACCGGCTGGGATGACATGGAGTCCATGTTCCTCGCTAATTTCTTTGATGATGATACCAAGATATCCATCAGGACGTTGTTGGATGAAAAATAAAAGGACGGGGAAAAGGTGGACGGCTTCGTCAAGCAGTTCCAAAACAAGGCAATGAATTGTCGGGACTCGATAACTGATGAGTTTATTCTCCAGACCTACCATAATAACCTTTCATTAGACATTCTCAAAGTGATGGGAACGATGCCATCAAGACTTGGAAGGACTTAAGGTGCGTGGGGAGCAAGCCCAGCTATTGCTTAGGAGGAAAAGGGTGGAAAGAGGCCAGCAAGCGGCATATGCGCACAAACACAATTTCGCCCCACGCAGCAAAGGGAAAGAGCAGGCGAAAGCTATGGACGCAAACCAAACTGTCCAACAGCGAGCGCCACAATGGTCACAAAAGAAGAAGACTTCAGAATAAAGATTCTTCAAAGTCTATTCTTTCAAGGAAGACAAGGTTCCCAGTATTTTCAAATACCTCCTAGAGAATAACAAGATCAAGCTCCCTCCAATCCAAAATCAAGAGGAAGCAAAGAGGACGAATGATCCGAAATAATGTGTGTACCATAGAGCGGTACACCACCCAACAGAGTCATGTTACAGTGTTAAGGATAAAATTCAGGCCTTAATTGATGTAGGGGTTACTACCCCAAAGCCATCCAAGTGAAGGTCTTTATAACCCGAATGGCAAATACCCCTAGATATTCTAAGATTTATTCCAGAGTTGGAGTTGTCTTAGTTTCCCCAGGGAAGTATGTGATGCCTCGAGTTTACTCTCTAACTGAGCCATGCTCTAATAATGTGGCCAAATACAACATATTGCTTATTGGACTCAGTTTTGCCAAAGAGCTGGTGGTCGAATATCTTGAAACCTTCAGGAATTCCTAGCTCATAGTCAGACAGATCTGTAGGGGACTACGAAGTCAGGAATCTAGATCTTATCCCGTATCACCAGACTGCTGTTGAGATGGCGGATGCATTAGCAACATTGGCGGTATCGTTATCGCAATCTCTCGAGACTCAACAACTAGTCACCCTCAAAACTCATCAACTATTCGTGCCAATATATGATGAGGCAGAGGAAGACAAGGGGGTAGTTACCAAAGAGGTATACACAGCCCAAGCTAGAATGTTGAGGGCTTTCAATAAGAAAGTACGACAGAGGATCTTCAAGGAAGGAGATCTGGTCCTCGCTACTCGACGACTGATAATTCTCGACTCCAAGAAGAAAGGTAAATTTGAACCCAAATGGGAAGGACCGTTCGTAATAGAGACACTCTGTTCGAACGGTGCATATCACTTGATTACTCAGAGTGGCGACAGGCAATTAATGCCAAAAAATGGGAAGTTCCTGAAAAAAATATTGTTCTTAGTATATTTGGGTTAACCTATTTTGAAGGGAAGTTCCTTGTGGAATATTTCACCCATTTTCCTTGAGGATAACCCTAAATCTATCCACCACCATAAATTCTCTCACCGATTAAATTCATTAACGGGGGGTCTACAAAAAATTTCCTTATCCACCACCAGCAAAATCCCCTCTTGATTCCTTCCATGAACAAAAGGTCCACCCAAAATTTCCTTCACGCTGGAGATAGAATAAAAAAATTCTTCCTCTCCAAGCGTAAGACCCCCTTCGTAACAAATAGAAGGGCTCTTTTCTTTCCTCTTCAGTCACGCCCACCCCAGGGTTAGGACTGAATTTAGAATTTCATCTTGATAAACGAGAAACCCATTGCCAGATCAGATAGCAAATCCTATAAAAGTGAAATCTATCTAAATCTTTCTGAGTGGAGATCCCGCTCTTTGTTTCACCCCTCTACCGGGTTGCGCCGATAAAGGTATGTGCCAGGATTTTCAGATCAAGTTTTTCGATTAAAGGTTGCCTGAATTATTCCATTCTTGGAGTGGAGATTCCACTCTTAGTTTCGCCATTCTCCCAGGTAGCACCGACTGAAGGTATGCGCCGGGATTTTCAGATCAAGTTCTCCGATTGAAGGTTGCCTGAATCTTTTTTATTCTCAGAGTGGAGATCCCACTCCTAGTTTCATCCCTTCTCCTAGGCAGCACCGACTGAAGGCACACGCTAGGATTTTCTGATCAGGTTTGCTGGCCGAAGGTTACCTGAATCTTTCTAATTCTTGGAGTGGAGATCCCACTCTTAGATTCACTTCTCAAGATTCTCGAAGTAGAGATCCTACTTTTAGCTTCTTCCGCACTAGAGACAGGACAAAAAGCTTTCCTCTCCAGCATCGAGGATAGGAGACAAGATCCTCCTTGCTCTCCACCAACAAGAGATAGGATATAAAACCTTCCTCTCTTGTGTCGAGTTTGTCAGCATCCGGAGATAGAATATAAAATTCTTCTTTTCCACAAATTCCCTCACTGATCAAATTCATTGATGGTTGTTCTATAAAAATTTCCTATTCCACCACCAGCAAAATCCCCTCTTGATTCCTTCCATGAACAAAAGGTCCACTTAAAATTTTCTTCACGCTGGAGATAGAATAAAAACATTCTTCCCCTCCAAGCGTAAGACCCCCTTCGTAACAAACGGAAGGGCTCATTCCATTCCTCTTCAGTCACGCCCACCCCAGGGCTAGGACTGAAGTTAGAATTTCATCACGATAAACGAGAAAACTATTACAAGATCAGAGAGCAAATCCTATAAAAGTGAAATCTATCTGAATCTTTCTGAGTGGAGATCCCACTCTTTGTTTCCCCCGTCTCCCAGGTAGCGCCAACTGAAGGTATGTGCCAGGATTTTCAGATGTGGTTTTTCGATTAAAGGTTGCCTGAATCTTTCCGATTCTTAGAGTGGAAATCTCACTCTTAGTTTCGCCCTTCTCCCAGGTAGCGGCAGGTAGCGCCGACTGAAGGTATGCGCCGGTATTTTCAGATCAGGTTCTCCAACTGAAGGTTGCCTGAAACTCTCCGATTCTTAGAGTGGAGATCCCACTCTTAGTTTCGCCCTTCTCCTAGGTAGCGCCGACTGAAGGTATGCGCCGGGATTTTCAGATCAAGTTTTCTGACTGGAGGTTGCCTGAATCTTTCTGATTCTACGAGTGGAGATCCCACTCTTAGTTTCATCCCTTCTCCTAGGCAGCACTGACTGAAGGTACGCGCTAGGATTTTCAGATCAGGTTTGCTGACTGAAGGTTACCTGAATCTTTCTGATTCTCAAAAAGGAGATCCCACTCTTAGCTTCACTTCTCAAGATTCTCGAAGTAGAGATCCTACTTTTAGTTTCTTTCGCACTGGAGACAGGACAAAAATCTTTCCTCTCCAGCATCGAAGATAGGAGGCAAGATCCTCCTTGCGGTCCACAAACAAGAGATAGGATATAAAACCTTCCTCTTTTGTGCCAAGTTCGTCAGCATCCGGAGGTAGAATATAAAATTCTTATCTCCACAAATTCCCTCACTGATCAAATTTATTGATGGTGTGTCTACAAAAATTTCTTAGTCCACCACCAGCAAAATCCCCTCTTGATTCCTTCCATGCACAAAAGGTCCACTCAAAATTTCCTTCACGCTGGAGATAGAATAAAAATATTCTTCTTCTCCAAGCGTAAGACCCCCTTCGTAACAAACAGAAGGGCTCTTTCCTTTCCTCTTCAGTCACGCCCACCCCAGGGTTAGCACTGAAGTTAGAATTTGATCTCAATAAACGAGAAACCCATTGCCAGATCGGATAGCAAATCCTATAAAAGTGTAATCTATCTGAATCTTTCTGAGTGGAGATCCCACCCTTTATTTTGCCCCTCTACCAGGTAGCGCCGACTAAAGGTATGCGCCAGAATTTTTAGATCAAGTTTTCTGATTAAAGGTTGCCTGAATCTTTCCGATTCTTAGAGTGGAGATCCCACTCTTAGTTTCGCCCTTCTCCTAGGTAGCGCTGATTGAAGGTATCCGCCGGGATTTTCAGATCATGTTTTCCGACTGAAGGTTGCCTGAAACATTCCAATTCTTAGAGTATAGATCCCACTCTTAGTTTCGCCCTTCTCCCAGGTAGCGCCGACTAAAGATATGCGCCAGGATTTTCAGATTAGGTTTTCTGACAGAAGGTTACCCCAATCTTTTCGATTCTTAGAGTAGAGATCCCACTCTTAGTTTCGCCCTTCTCCCAGGTAGCGCCGACTGAAGGTATGCACCATGATTTCAGATCAAGTTTTCTGACTGAAGGTTCCCAGATTCTTTCTGATTCTTGAAGTGGAGATCCCACTCTTAGCTTCACTTCTCAAAAGATACCACTTTTAGTTTCTTTCGCACTGGAGACAGGACAAAAATCTTTCCTCTCCAGCATCGAAGATAGGAGACAAGATCCTACTTGCTATCCACCAACAAGAGATAGGATATAAAACCTTCCTCTCTTGTGTCAAGTTCGTCAGCATTCAGAAATAGAATATAAAATTCTTTTTCTCCACAAATTCCCTCACAGATCAAATTTATTGATGGTGGGTCTACAAAAATTTCCTAGTCCACCACCAGCAAAATCCTTGCTTGATTCCTTCCATGAACAAAAGGTCCACTCAAAATTTCCTTCACGCTTGAGATAGAGAAAAAACATCCTTCCTCTCCAAGCGTAAAACCCCCTTCATAACAAACAGAAGGGCTCTTTCCTTTCCTCTTCAGTTACGCCGACCCTAGGCTTAGGATTGAAGTTAGAATTTCATCTCGATAAATGAGAAACCCATTACCAGATCAGATATCAAATCCTATAAAAGTGAAATCTTTCTGAATCTTTCTGAGTGGAGATCCCACTCTTTGTTTCGCCCCTCTACCAGGTAGCGCCGACTAAAGGTATGCGCCAGGATTTTCAGATCAGGTTTTCTGATTAAAGGTTGCCTGAATCTTTCCGATTCTTGAAGTGGAGATCCCACTCTTAGTTTCGCCCTTCTCCCTGGTAGCACCGACTGAAGGTATGCGCCAGGATTTTCAGATCAGGTTTTCTAACTGAAGGTTGCCTGAATCTTTCTGATTCTTAGAGTGGAGATCTCACTCTTAGTTTTGCCCTTCTCCCAGGTAGCGCCGACTGAAGGTATGCGTCTGGATTTTCAGATCAATTTTTCAGACTGAAGGTTGCCTGAATCTTTCTGATTCTCAGAGTAGAGATCTCACTCTTAATTTTATCCCTTCTCCCAGGCAACACCGACTCAAGGTACGCGCTAGGATTTTCTAATCAGGTTTGCTGACTGAATGTTACCTGAATCTTTCTGATTCTCAGAGTGGAGATCCCACTCTTAGCTTAACTTCTCAAGATTCTCGAAGTAGAGATCCAACTTTTAGTTTCTTTCACACTAGAGACAGGACAAAAATCTTTCCTCTCCAGCATCGAAGATAGGAGACAAGATCCTCCTTGCTGTCCACCAACAAGAGATAGGATATAAAACCTTCCTCTCTTGTGTCGAGTTCGTCAGCATCCGGAGATAGAATATAAAATTCTTCTTCTCTACAAATTCCCTCACAGATCAAATTCATTGATGGTGGGTCTACAAAAATTTCCTAGTCCACCACCAGCAAACTCCCCTCTTGATTCCTTCCATGAACAAAAGGTCCGCTCAAAATTTCCTTCACGCTGGAGATAGAATAAAAACATTCTTCCTCTCCAAGCGTAAGACCCCCTTCATGACAAATGTAAGGGTTCTTTCCTTCCCTCTTCAGTCACGCCCACCCCAGCGTTAGGACTGAAATTAGAATTTCATCTCGATAAATGAGAAAACCATTACCAGATCAGATAGCAAATCCTATAAAAGTGAAATCTATCTAAATCTTTCTGAGTGGAGATCCCACTCTTTGCTTCGCCCCTCTCTCATGTAGCGCCGACTGAAGATATACGCCAGGATTTTCAAATCAGGTTTTCCGATTAAAGGTTGCCTGAATCTTTTCGATTCTTAGAGTGGAGATCCCACTCTTAGTTTCGCCCTTCTCCCACATATCGGCAGGTAGCGCCGACTAAAGGTATGTGCCAGTATTTTCAGATCAGGTTCTCCGACTGAAGGTTGCCTGAATCTTTCTGATTCTTAGAGTGGAGATCCCACTCTTAGTTTCACCCTTCTCCTAGGTAGCGCCGACTGAAGGTATACGCCGGGATTTTCTGAGCAAGTTTTTCGACTGAAGATTGCCTGAATCTTTCTGAATCTCAGAGTGGAGATCTTACTCTTAGTTTCATCCCTTCTCCTAGGCAGCACCGACTGAAGTTACGCACTAAGATTTTCAGAACAAGTTTGCTGACTGAAAGTTACCTGAATCTTTCTGATTCTTAGAGTGGAGATCCCACTCTTAGATTCACTTCTCAAGATTCTCGAAGTAGAGATCCCACTTTTAGTTTCTTTCACACTGGAGAGAGGACAAAAATCTTTCCTCTCCAGCATCGAAGATAGGAGACATGATCCTCCTTACTCTCCACTAACAAGAGATAGGATATAAAACCTTCCTCTCTTGTGTCGAGTTCGTCAGTATCCAGAGATAGAATATAAAATTCTTCTCCTCCACAAATCCCCTCACTGATTAAATTCATTGATGGTGGGTCTACAAAAATTTCCTAGTGCACCACTAGCAAAATCCCCTCCTTATTTCTTCCATGAACAAAAGGTCCTCTCAAAATTTCCTTCACGCTGAAGATAGAGTAAAAACATTCTTCCTCTCCAAGCGTAAGACCCCCTTCATAACAAACGGAAGGGCTCTTTCCTTTCCTCATCAGTCACGCCCACCCCATGGTTAGAACTGAAGTTAGAATTTCATCTCGATAAACATGAAACCCATTGCCAGATCTGATAGCAAATCCTATAAAAAGTGAATCTTTCTAAGTGGAGGTCCCACTCTTTGTTTCGCCACGCTCCTAGGTAGCGCCGACTAAAAGTATGTGCAAGGATTTTCAGATCAGGTTTTCTGATTAAGGGTTGCCTGAATCTTTCTAAATCTTGGAGTGGAGATCCCACTCTTAGTTTCACCCTACTCCCAGGTAGCGCCGATTGAAGGTATGCACCCTGATTTTCAGATCAGGTTTTCTGACACAAGTTTGCCTGAATCTTTCCTATTCTTAGAGTGGAGATCCCACTCTTAGTTTCACCCTTTTCCCAGATAGCGCCGACTGAAGGTATGTGTCGGGATTTTTAGATTAAGTTTTCGGACTGAAGGTTGCCTAAATATTTCTGATTCTCAGAGTGGAGATCTCACTCTTAGTTTCATCCCTTCTCCTAGGCAGCACCGACTGAAGGTACGCGCTAGGAATTTCTGATCAGGTTTGCTGACTGAAGGTTACCTGAATATTTCTGATTCTCAGAGTGGAGATCCCACTCTTAGCTTAACTTCTCAAGATTCTCGAATTAAAGATCTCACTTTTAGTTTCTTTTGCACTGGAGACAGGACAAAATTCTTTCCTCTCCAGCATCGAAGATAGGATATAAGATCCTCCTTGCTCTCTACCAACAAGAGATAGGATATAAAACGTTCCTCTCTTGTGTCGAGTTCGTCCGCATCTGGTGATAGAATATAAAATTCTTCTTCTCTACAAATTCCCTCACTGATCAAATTCATTGATGGTGGGTCTACAAAAATTTCCTAGTCCACCACCAGCAAAATCCCCTCTTGATTCCTTCCATGAACAAAAGGTCCGCTTAAAATTTCCTTCACGCTGGAGATAGAATAAAAACATTCTTCCTCTCCAAGCGTAAGACCCCCTTCATGACAAACGGAAGGGTTCTTTCCATCCCTCTTCAGTCACGCCCACCCCAGGGTTAGAACTGAAGTTAGAATTTCATCTCGATAAATGAGAAAACCATTACCAGATCAGATAGAAAATCCTATAAAAGTGAACTCTATCTAATCTTTCTGAGTGGAGATCCCACTCTTTCTTTCGCCCCTCTCTCAGGTAGCGACGACTGAAGGTATGCGCCAGGATTTTCAGATCAGGTTTTCTGATTAAAGGTTGCCTGAATCTTTCCAATTCTTAGAGTGGAGATCCCACTCTTAGTTTCGCCCTTCTCCCAGATAGCGGCAGGTAGCGCCGACTGAAGGTATGCACCGGTATTTTCAGATCAGGTTCTCCGACTGAAGGTTGCCTAAATCTTTCCGGTTCTTAGAGTGGAGATCCCACTCTTAGTTTCATCCTTCTCCTAGGTAGCGCAGACTGAAGGTATTTGCCGAGATTTTCTGATCAAGTTTTCTGACTGAAGGTTGCCTGAATCTTTCTGATTCTCAGAGTGGAGATCCCACTCATAGTTTCATCCCTTCTCCTAGGTAGCACTGACTAAAGGTACGCTCTAGGATTTTCAGATCAGGTTTGCTAACTAAAAGTTACCTGAATCTTTCTGATTTTCAGAGTGGAGATCCCGCTCTTAGCTTCACTTCTCAAGATTCACGAAGTAGAGATCCCACTTCTAGTTTCTTTCACACTGGAGACAGGACAAAAATCTTTCCACTCTAGCAACGAAGATAGGAGACAAGATCCTCCTTACTCTCCACTAACAAGAGATAGGATATAAAACCTTCCTCTCTTGTGTCGAGTTCGTCAGCATCCGAAGATAGAATATAAAATTCTTCTCCTCTACAAATTCCCTCACTGATCAAATTCATTGATGGTGGGTCTACAAAATTTTCCTAGTCCACCACTAGCAAAATCCCCTCTTGATTCCTTCCATGAACAAAAGGTCCACTCAAAATTTCTTTCACGATGGAGATAGAATAAAAACATTCTTCCTCTCCAAGTGTAAGACCCCCTTCGTAACAAACGGAAGGGCTCTTTCGTTTCCTCTTCAGTCACGCCCACCCCAGGGTTAGGACTGAAGTTAGAATTTCATCTCAATAAACGAGAAACCCATTGCAAGATCAGATAGCAAATCCTATAAAAGTGAAATCTATCTGAATCTTTCCGAGTGGACATCCCACTCTTTGTTTCGCCCCTCTACCAGGTAGCATCGACTAAAGGTATGAGCCAGGATTTTCTGATCACGTTTTCCGATTAAAGATTGCCTGAATCTTTCTGATTCTTGGAGTGATGATCTCACTCTTAGTTTCGCCCTTCTTCCAGGTAGCGCCGACTGAAGGTATGCGCCGGGATTTTCAGATCAGGTTTTCCAACTGAAGGTTACCTAAATCTTTCCGATTCTTAGAGTAGAGATCCCAGTTTTAGTTTCGCCCTTCTCCCAGGTAGCGCCGACTGAAGGTATGCACCGGGATTTTCAGATCAAGTTTTCTGACTGAAGGTTGCCTAAATCTTTCCGATTCTTAGAGTAAAGATCCCACTCTTAGTTTCATCCCTTCTCCTAGGCAGCACCGATTGAAGGTACGCGCTAGGATTTTCAGATCAGGTTTGCTGACTGAAGGTTTCCTAAATCTTTCTGTTTCCTAGAGTGGAGATCCCACTCTTAGTTTCACCTCTCAAGATTCTCGAAGTAGAGATCCCACTTTTAGTTTCTTTTGCACTAGAGACAGGACAAAAATCTTTCCTCTCTAGCATCGAAGATAGGAGACAATATCCTCCTTCCTCTCCACCAATAAGAGATAGGATACAAAACCTTCCTTTCTTGTGTCTGTAGGCATTGAAAATTACTTATCAGTACCTGAACGAGACTCGTGATGAAGGATTGACAATCGACGACCCATCCAACGATGAGACCAAGAACTGCTAACGACGTATCCACGCCACAAAACGCACAAAGCGAGTCGACGAGTGCATGAAGTGAATCAGCATGGTGTACAAGTCAGTGAAGTGATAAATCAAGGAATAAATCTAATGTCGAAGCTTCAGATCAGCGAGTTTCGATAAGGCAAGTCAACCAGACTCAAACGTCGACAAGACGGACTCGAGCGTTGACGAAATTGCACCAATCAAACTCTATAATTTAATGAGACGATCAACCAGATTTGGATTCAATGTCACTGGCGCGGACTCGATACAACAGCGACACAATCAAAAGGAAAGATCGGACAAAACGCCAGACAAACGACAGAAAAAACACCAGAACAGTGCCTCGGCCAAGGCCGAGACACCAAGGTGCCGGCCCAACAACACCCCCCTCCTATAAATAGAGAGAGGGGGTCTCTGTTCTCGAGGGTTGGAAAAATTCGTCTCTCGTGCACAGATCTGATCATTTCCAAAGAAGGAAACTCAAATTTAGATCCAGTGCAAGCGAAGAACACCTTCCACTTCAGATCCACACAACAAGGAGAAGATTCAAGAGGAGATCTAGATTAGATCTACGGCGATTCCCTCTGGATCTAAGCTTAGTCTTAATCCCGACAAGAGCTGCGATTTCGCTTGGTTGATTTCACTTGCTTTCGGTGATCTATTTCCTTCGTGAAATAGTTCCCTCAATCTCGTAGATCTTGACTTGGATCGGATCACACGGTGGTCCACGGACGGAATAGAGTCCCCGGCACAGGCAAAGGCACCCACGCAAGTGAAGATTCGATAAACGGACCCCGTGTTTGCTCAACTAGGGTAGAAAAGTTGTGATATTTTTCGATTTTTGTTGTAAGCCTTATAAAAAGCGAGATTTTTATTTGAATCGTTGTAAAAAAATAAATTTGTAACGGATTCATTTGTAATGACAATCGACATAACTTTTCTCGCAAATAAGCTGGCGATCACAGTGGGAGCCAACGGCCTTAGATCTGAGGTCGTAGTGTCGCAGTGGCAGATCCTGATCCTTGTCGAGGAAGAGGTCGAGTTCAAGTTTGACCAGCTGAAGTTCGAAGAGTATCTCTCCTCCTCCTCCAGATCCGCATCTCCCCGTCGTTTCAAAAGGATCTCCGCTATAAGGAAGATCCGTTGGACCTCAGATGCAGAGTCCCAAGAGGACGAATCTAACCCCGCTGCCGCCGAAGTCGCAGGTAGTGGTTAAATTCCCTCAGTGCCCGCAACTCAAGTTCCCACAGCGCCTTAGAAGATCGCTGATGGCATGCCCGCACTCTCCAAGCGAGCACGGCAATGACGTCGCCAAAGCATGGCGCGTCAATTCGCCAAGGCGATGCAATCCACAGATGGGATCTGCTATGAGGCGGATCTAAGATCCAAGTTACAGCAAAGGCTCCAGCCTCAGGTGATTGATGGCCCCTCCAAACCGTCAGCAAATGAGTGGCTCCGAGTCAAACAGAACTGCTCAATGCTTCAGGAGCGCATCCGGAAGTGCCAGCACTCATTGTGCAGGCACGGGCTTTGGTGCAACAAGCTCGCCAACTGAAGAAGCAGGAGTGGCCACGAAGTCGCCAACAATCCGCCAGGTCTAGAGGTCCAAGTTCGCCGATGCTTCAACTCCTGCCCCAGCGCCTAAACCAAAAGCTGTAGGCGCCCTAATGCTAACTGTTCTAGCGTGAAGGCCCAAGTCTGACGGCAACCCAACTAAAGTTGCCTCAGTGCCGAGGCCACCTCCAGCGCCCACATCTGAACTTCCGGCGAAGCTGGTTCCTACTACAATCGGTAAGCCAATGATCAAAGAACGCTTGGGACCATTGAGGAAATCACGGGCCTCTCCTTATGCAGGACGCCATACCCACCTCAACGAAGGCAACAAAATCCCTGCAGCTCCACCAAATGGACTGAGGATCAAAGTCCAAGAGTCCACTGATACCTCACATCATGCCCCGCATCCCAAACTACGCGGAAACGGTACGTGAACAAGCCCGCGACGTATTAGGTTGAGAAGAAAAACAAATAAAAATAACCTTTCTCCTCAATCCAATAACCCAAGCGTCAAGTAATAATAAAGTGCATCACAGTCTCACATCTCAATCACAGCCAGTAAGAGTAAATAAAATATCCAGAATCGGGAGTACATATCACCAGAATAAAGAAATAACATCCCGGACTATAAAAGAGTCCTCAAGGCTGAAATAATACAAATATTTAAAGGAACTAGAGAATCTTAAATAATGTCATCTAAACTGAAAAGAAAACTGAAATCAGTTTAAAGTTCTATAACTACTGAAACAAAACAAACTAAGCTTCGGCTCGATCTACTCCGTCATCTAGGAGACTCTCCTGCTGAGGAAACTCTGACTCAAGTGCATCTCCATACTAGACCTATTCATCATCTATATCTGACGTACACCAAGAGAATTGAGTACGTCAGCGTGCATGGCATACGGCAAGATTCCCAAAATACAATAATATACAAAAGTGGAAAAATGATGCATGTGTACAACTAGAACTGTCAATCTAAACATCCAGGAGACCCTGACATTCTAAATAGCGGTGATGGGTAACTAGCCATTCTATAATAGTCTCAGGTC
>JBAKGM010035130.1:0-19487 GCA_037177215.1 Asparagus racemosus
AGCAGTTATTAGTGGTATATTTATTCATATAAAATGGGTAATGAGGGTATTAATTTGTAATTAAAATGTGATGATCACACACCCTCTCGATAACTCTTCTCTTTCACTCCTCTTTGTCCACATACAACTCTAAGCTTCAAATTAGAATTTTTCCTGCACACCTTCCTCATGGGATTAAGATTTTTCTATATTATATCTTGATTGTGCACTTGCAAACTCAACATTATCTTCACAACATATCATATATCATGAGTACATAAACATACACGAAGACATATACATATACCATACAGACATGCGCAAACAAGAATTTTGATTCCTAACACTTTTAATTTTGTTTTAAGTTATTTCAGATTAAATAATAATAGTGATCAATTTAAGGTGGACAAAAAAATCTCAATTCGACAATCCAAAATAGGATTTCGGTAAAAAACTCATCAAAATGGCCAAAACAAATCTCACACCTTAAAAAGCTATATTACTACTTATTCTCCCCGTTAAACCCAATATTTTCAAAATAACTCATTTTAAGGCAGTTACACATGATGTTAGCTTTTCCACATTACACGACTATTTATCAAGTGAGAAATCTAAGACAAAAGCATGGAGCTTACACATCCCCACACTCATACTTTACACATTGTCACTTAATACTTAACGGGTAATACACAAATTCTAAGAGTTCGAAAAATTAGGCTTTAACTATCCGACGATGTTATCTTTTCTCAACAAATTGCATCCACAATCCTGTAGGCAACAAGTTTACACCTCTTGCATCTAGCACCATTTTAAAAGCATACCACGTTGATCGAGACAAAGATCCGATATTTAAACTCCTAATTCCCGTGGGTGTGCACGTGTAATCTTTAAGGGTATATTTATTATTACTAACAGTTAAACCATCTTATTGAGAGTCAGCATATCGCATGGCCCATAGTATTACAAAGAAACTCATTTTAATATTAAAAACAACCCCCAATAAGGTTTGGTCTCAAGACTCAAATTCAACGAAAAATCGTATTTTCAAATTTTTTTGGTTCAACCAGATAAATATTAAAACATAACTTAAAAATCTAAACAAACTTTTAACACACTCAAAACAAGATAATAAAGGTGTTCGCAAAGTTTCATAACCATTGGATATCAAACGAAGATGTTTTGGAGTTAAACAAGTAATAAAATAAGACATAAAAACGACTATGCATATTTTCAGGCGTCCTAAATATTTCCCAGACGTCTGACAGTCAAACCAAACATCTGATAATTATGGCCAGACGACTAAACAAAAAGTAATAGAAACTCAAAAATAGAAAAACTATGCAGACACATCTAAATTCCTAGCCAGACGTCAGAAAACGAAGACCAAATGTCTGAAAATCCTAACATGACAAAATCCTGACTAGACATCTTCATCTGATTTTTCAACATATTTTCTAGATTTCTAAACTAGGGTTTATCATATCTTTCTTGTGTCAAACATAGGTACTTCTTTATACTTTTTCATCATAATGTCATGAAATTAATATGTATAGAACATATATCATGTCATAGATTGATAAAAAAGTAACAATTATTCATCTCAGGTTTTTGTAAAACTTAATAAGACATAATTGACACTTGACATATTGATATAAAATGAAAAATGGCTCATAAAACTATCTAAACTGACACATACAAATATCATCTATTGATTTCCATCAAAATTTCTATGACTAGGGTTAAAATGCATACGTGCATGTTTTTCACCGAAAGTATTGATATAAACTCGATAAAACCTCAAATATACTATAATGAACAATCGGGATGGATCAAAATACCTTTAATACAAAGAATTTAAGTATATGTGAGAATCAAAGGCATATATAAATAAGTTGGTACTTGCTTGAAGATTTTTCTACCAAAAAGATGATCTTCTTACTGACAAATGTATGCCGGAAAGCTCCTCTCTTCTTCTTCCTTGCTTGGCTGACCCTGGGGTGTTAGAATCTATAATATTTTGACCTCTTCTAGGGTTTTGTAGACGTTATATACGAGTATATGACTTAACAGGTTGACTAACGGGTTGACCGCTTTTGACGTAAACCCATTAAGGCTTTTTAACACATAAACCCTTCAAAAAAGGCTCAATTTAGAAAGCTAAAGCATAGAGATTCTTATAAATTAATAAAGAAATGGCTCTATCTAATCTCTCAACATTAGAAAATTAAGCACAAGATTAATTTCTGGTCTCGACGACACGGGGTGTTACAACCTAGCCCCCTTAAGAAAAGCTTCGCCCTTGAAGCTTCTCATTCTACAGGGCAACTTAGTTATTTACATAACTAACTCAACTAGGTGTACCTATAGCATACACCCAAACATTTTAAAGAACATTGATCCATAAATAGACACAAGTAAAAGCTATTTGAAACTGAAATACTAATGCAACATCGTAATTTTTTGCCTTCCGATGATCAGATCTGTTAGTGATACTGGTCCATAAATCAGTATTTTCGTTTCTTTCTTTTGTTTCATATAATCTTCTAGCACGGGGATACTAACTTAGCTAATTTTTCATTTATGACAGAGTTAACTAAGCTCTAGCATGCATATTAACGTAGCATGATAACCCTAACCAACCATGATTTAGACGTTGATTAAAGTTAATCCAATTTGATAAATACCTATTTTAAAACTCTCTAAACAACACATTTTGAAAATTTGGTCAGCCATGAATAGTGGGAGGATTTTGCACAAAAAGCCCTAATTTTGGCAATAATTGAAGATTTCACTCCACATGGGTTATGGATATATATACACTCAAACTCCCCTCCCTCTCATTTTCTCATTTCAATAGGAAATCTCCCAAAACCCTCTCTCCCATCTCCCTCCTCTAGCTGACCAGAAACCACAGGCCCAACTGTCACAAAATTTCACCATTTCCCCTCCTCTCAAGTCTCTAAACTCTCATGACAAGAAAGATCAAGACTCTTGTGAAGCTAGGAAGGAGTTTTGGGAGAGTTATTGCACACAATCTCTCTTTGAGGTATCAAATCCAACCAAAACTTCTCCTTTGTGCTTATTTTGAGTTTAGATCAGTTGTTATATGGATATAAGTAAAATTCATAGACATACATGAGTTGTTTTCATAAGAATAAAGCTTGCATGAAAGGTGGAAGGTGATTTGTGAGAATACAAGCCTTCTTTGCTAGTAAAGTCACTATCTTGATGCATTTAAAGCATAAAAATATAATTTTCTTTTGCAATTACACTTGCACATTATTGATAGAGGTTTCATAGCTCTGATTATGCTTAAAAATCTATTCTTGCGTGTATACATGGCTTGCATGTCGATGTTTGAACCTCAATCTCGTGCAGAGTGTTTTCTATAGAGCACCCTATTAGTATTTTAGCCATAACTTTCTCTATGAATGTTCTTTTCAAGTGAAATTTTCTATTTTGAAATTACTACTTATTCACCTTTCTATTTAACATCATTTGGTAAAATATGGATATCGTTTGCTATCTCTAAATATTAGAGCTAGATTAGTCATGTTGACATTTGTTATTTCATTTTGATCAATGATCATGATATGAGTATTGGTAGCTGATTGTTGAGATCTATTCATTTAATTTCAAATATCAATGATTATTCCTTTCATTTATCCTTTTATGTTATACCTGAGATTTTTATAGTTGCCTATTGGGCCTTAGGCTCATGCCTATTTCTGCATCTATTCACAGGTCATACAGTTGGTAAGGACAAGGGGATCACAAACCTCAGCATAGACTATTAACTTCTGTGGCAATCATAGTAGGAGTTATTTTATATTTACTTTTGTTGTACATTTGACTTATCGGACATGTACTAATGTGTATTGTAGTTATTATCAGACTTATTCTTATTATTGTTCCCTTTAACTTTTTGCTATTCTGATACTCTGTGGACTCTGCTATTAACCTT
This sequence comes from Asparagus racemosus, assembly GCA_037177215.1. NCBI lineage: Eukaryota > Viridiplantae > Streptophyta > Magnoliopsida > Asparagales > Asparagaceae > Asparagus > Asparagus racemosus. The sequence goes on from JBAKGM010035130.1 coordinate 3,944, forward strand.
GTTATTCTGGGTGCTGTATATATTTCTGCCGCTTTAATTATGCTCTTCAATATTATTGTATATGTATAGTAGTGTATGTAAAACTTGAGCAAATCGACCCTCCTTATTACGGATGGGTCATGCCCAATTTTTATGTACTGTTCGAGCGTTATAACTAAATAGTTATTTGCTTCAAAATACGATAAGACTCTCTAAGTATTTACAAAACTTCTAATCATCGTAAAATTCCTGGTCGAAAACATCTCGTCCAATTCAAAAGTCAAAAATATGATCCTTTTGAAATCAAGGTGAAAATTGTAAAAACTTTCTTCTTGTCAAAGCTGCAATTCCAAGAGGTAACTCATTTAAAACTTTGAACCAACAATCGCTCATAATTTTAGTTGCGTAAATCAAATAAAATTTCTTTTAAGCAATAATCAAGTTCTTAAAATTTTGTCAAAATTCGAAATCTGAGGTCTAAAGTTCAAAATCTTTAAACAAGAAAATCCATCATTTCAAAATTCACGAAAATTCTTCCAAATCATGTTAGAAAATTGAAATAAACTATATGAGTAAGCTCTACAGGTTTCTCAAAAGAAATTTTAGGTTCAAAATCTCGTCAAATGGGGTCTAAATTACAAAATAAAATTGTCCATAAACTTTTCCCAAAATTCCAAGTAAAAAATTCTTGTTGAAAATGAAAACTTTTATTCAAAAACCTCCTTGTAAAACCCCAAATGATTTGGCAAGAAATCAAAAGCAAACTCAATCATCAATGTTTTTATGCAAAAGTAACGTGATGGAAATCTACTTATCACGACTAGACGTCTGGTGTCAGTTTAAATCAACATCGAGACCATGTTTTGATCATAAGCAGGCATCTCGATCTCCTTCTAAGATCCTCTCCAAGGGTTTCCATCCCTTCCAAATCCTACCCAAACTCAGAGTCAACTTATTCAAGGTCTATTTAAGAGGATTATACCACCCAATCCTCTCCACAATCCCAAAAACCAAAACCCTAATACCCAAATTTCCCCCAAATTTCTCTCTATCCATGTCAACATGCTTAAGAGAAGCTCCAAATATGCCTATGGTTTCTTCATCAGCGAGAGAGGGCTCTTCTAGGAGGGCACCTACTACCGTGGATAACTAGTTATATGATGATAAGGGTTCAAAGCTCTATGATCGGTTGTCAATGAAGACACCATTGGTTATCGATGAAGACACCACTATCAGGTCGTACCGTGGACTTTTGCACTAACTCCGCTCGCTCTATCATGTGCTCGTTCACTTAGGATGGATAAACTTCGTGAAGATGAGTGGGCGATTTATTCGGAGGTGATGTAGAAATTCCTATGCAACATCTACAACATCAGCGATGTGTGTTTCATGACTACAGTGTTTTGTAAGAATATATGTATCACTGTCAGTGATTTGGCTCGAGATATGAGGGCTCCAAACAAGGGTTTTGACATATCATGGAGAACTCTTGATGAGTTTGACTTTGATGCGTCGGGGCACAATCTAGATACTGACGTGGCTTACGGGCTTATTATTGAGGAGGATACCATGGCAAAATGGGTATCCAAGAAGATGGGCTCTCTCAATGACGATGCTTGAATCATCGGGGGTGTCATGAATGTGAATTGTTCTTGAAGGTTGGCGGTTGCGATGATATTTCTCACCAAACTCATCTCTTGGTGGCTCTCCTTCATGCTCAAACCAACGTCAATCTTTCAAGATTGTTGTTTCGCAACCTCACGCACATCTCCACCTCCTTACAGTCGATCATTTTTCACTATTGATCATGACTCTTCTTATAATGAAGTAATTCTCTTTTGAAGGTGTTGCTATATGTCAGGGCTAGGTTGACTTCATTGGTAGGAACATCAATCCTATGGATGTCAGGCGTTGACATGCTGCTAAGGTGGCTGATCCACCTTCTCTTCGTGCTCATGTTCCTTAGGTTAAGCCTCCTCTAGTTATTAGGGAGGCTCCCATAAGTGATGACCCATTTCTGGGTTGTATCCCAGACACCATCTCATGGACGTTGATCTATAATGACACTCAAACTCAGTGCATCCGTGCGGGTAAGGCAGCAATCCACCAATATCTCTCACAGGGTCGTGCTAGTGTTTGTCAGGCGGTCCACGATGTAGCTACCTTGATGGGTGCTGCTATTTAGTGGACACTGATATGACCATAGATATAGCTGCTATTGGTGGTTCTATCATTGATGCAATTGGGGCTTCGTTATCAATGAGGCAACATTGTTTGTCGAAGGATGAGTTTGAGTCTGTACATTCTGAGTAAATAGCTCGGGTAGTTTGCTTTTGGGTTTTTGTAGTTGCATCCTTTATTTCCTTGTTGCATCAAGTTGTGTATGAACTTTTACTTTTCTATCATCGAGTCGGCTTTCCTCAGGAGGAAGTCTAATTTCCATCCATGACATGCGTGGTTTTCATTCTTCACATGTGTTCTTCGTGGGCAACATTGACTGTGATGTGTTAGTGGTCTAGTCTCAAGATACACACACACATAAAGAGTTACACACACATGGATATGAACATGAGCAAAATGCACTTATTGGAAACTAAAAGATATTCAAATAATAAATTGATGATGCTGTAGGAGTAGCTAGTTGTCATGAGAACAATTTTGACTTTTTAGTTTTCAAATCTTTCATCAAAATCTCCACAAGTTTTGAAAATACCTAAAATGAACAATCCCAAATCAAACTATGGTTTTGATAAAATATCATTTTTGTTAAAAATATACCTTTTCTCACAAAATATTTTGAAATCTCTAATTTCTAGAAATCATTCAAAATAAATTCGAACTTGGTTTGAAAACCTAGGCTCTGGTACCACCAAAATCTTATCACACATTAAGACATAAACGGCACATGATTAGGACAGCAATACACCACTTGAATGACAACTGAATCTAAATGATATACTTAAGCCTCAATTTGCATGCCTTTTTTTAAATATAATTTTGCAAAAAATATCATATACTTTAGGATCTTGTGAGAAAAACATTCTAATAAAATGAAATTATTTTCAAAACCAAAATAAAATTATATTATACATGAATATCTATTGTCCTTGACTCAACGAGCTTTCTACTCTAGAAAATACCATGCACCCATGAAAAAGATTGGAAAGAGAACAAACAACAAAATGAGTCTATCAGAATGGCTAATAGCAAGTACTGCCAATAGATGGGATCTAAAGGATAGAATAGTTAAAATTACAATTCACTATACAAATGAGATCACATGAAAGAATACTCAATCGGCGTATTTATCAATGATTTAGAAATTGAGATGATATTAAGGATTGATGAATACAGACAGTTATACATGATCGAACAAATATGAAGCTAAGAATGAACTCACAAAATCATGTTGAGACATTCCTACTCTCTATACCTCTCAAGACCAACATGTATTAGAGACTCATTACTTGGCTCACGGTGTCTCGGTATCTGAAGATACTAATATACTGAACATAAACATACTATATCATGTGGACATAAACATACACAAAGATAAGTACATCTACCACACAAACATGTGCAAACAAGAATTTCAATTTTGAACACTCTTAATTTAGTCGTAATTATTTTAGATTAAATAATAATACTGGTCGACTTAATGTGGAAAACAAATCTCACACCTTAAAAAGGCCAAATTATTATTTATTCTCCCCCATTAAACCAATATTTTCAAAATAACTTATTTTAAGGCAATTATACACGATGTTGCTTATCTCAGCTTTTCTATATTAATTGAGTAATTATCAAGTGAGAAATCTAACACAAAGAATGGAGGTAGCAAATCCCCACACTCATACTTCACATATCGTCACTCAATACTTAAAGGGTAGTATACAAATTTTAAGAGCTAAAAAAAATTAGGTTTTAACTATCTGATGATATCATCTCTTCTCAACACATCCGTCCACAATCCCGTGGGCAACAAGTTTCCACCTCTTTTACCCACCACAATCTCAGCTAAAAGCCTACCATGTTTATCGAGACAAACATCCAATATTTAAACTCCTAACTCATGTGGGTGTGCATATATAATCTTTGGTTTTAGTCAAAAGATTCATAAAGATTCGAGACAATGAAATAGTCATTCTCTTTTATTGATCTCTTGGGAAAATAATAGAAAAATATTACAGAGTGTTTAGTTACACTTTTGATTCTGGGAAGTTATGCTAGAAGAGATTATGCATCGGTTCTATTGTCCATATGAATAAAATAGCACTGCACTTTGGATGACCATGTGAGATTAAAATGAGCTACTTTGAAGGTCCTTGAGATTAAGAGTGAACTTGTTATGGAGTGCTTGCCTCATTGAGCAAATGAGGAGAGTGCCAACAATGATCAAGGATTAATTGTTATATGGCTACACTAACACAATATCAAAGATCAGGGATTGAGAACTACAGATGAGCAAAGTTCGAAAGGTAAACTTCTTCCATGCATGGTTTGAGCCTCTGGTGGTTAAAGAACAAGTGGAGTGTAGTTATGGTGCAATGAATGCTCCGAAAGTCCTCTTCTCAAAATTAAATGAAGAGGTGTATTTATAAAATTTGTGTTGAACTGCGCAAGGAGTTTGTCTATGTGGGGTTGCGTTTGCATCAATGCAACAACCATGCACCAAACTGTTGTATCCATCACTTTGCTAGATTTTCATTAAATGCATTGTAGGCGTGAAATCTTTCAAGTCCTATTCATTATTATTGGTGCCATCTCTTTGGTTACCTCAAATTAAATGTGGTGTGGTCTCCCATTCCTATATAGCCAGCAAGAAGTCATTGTCATCATTACCTCTATCGAAACAATTCACTGTACCATACCTACCAAAGTCAGTGTGAGAAGTTCAAGAATTACGCTAGGTTTGTTGGTTTGTTACCTTGGGACTATGCACCTCGACTTATGTATACTATAGACTTCACAAAGTCAATGCATTAAATGGGTGTCAGTGTGATTAGACTTTTGATGAAGCTATCAAGTTATGTCATTGATGCCTCATCATCTGTAAGGGCCATGAAGTTTGAGTTTCACTGAGTTGGCTCATGTATTTCTATACGCTATTCAAAGAGCATATCCATTGGTTAAGCTAGTTTTGAGCCTTCACGAAGTTTTAAGTCTGTGCAAGGTTGTATTCTATCGAGTTATGTCTTCTTACACTTAGAGTCTTGGACTTTTCCTTTCTTTAGTCAACTCCCTTGGTTCAATTAGATTTATATAGTATGACCCAACTATCTTTGAGGCCCCATCTTTATGTATAACTCTTCTTATTGAATGGTCTGTTCTTTTTGATCGGCTACAAGACACCCTTCTAAGTTTCTAAAATCCTTGAGTTCCGATCTCTGGAGACTTTAATCAGGCAGGTGATTAATTGCTTCTTTAGAGATGTTGAAATCAATTGGTGACACACACACACACACTCTCTCTTTTACAAACTTAATGGCATTTTGGTGAGGGTGATGTTATCTATAGACAACACTCGATAGGTGAGTGTTACTGCCGAAGGCATACTGAGAAATAAGGCAGTACTGCTTTCTTTAGAAGAGGTGTTTCACTGGACCTTTCGGAGATAGTCTGATAGAGGTGTTTTGTTGTACATGTCAGAGGGGGTCGTCTTCAGGGTAGCACTGATGAGCATGATCGATAATTATCTCAAAAGATGTGTAATGTTGAACATTCTAGGACTTTATTCTATTTAGCAAACATGTCTGCAGAGTTAGCCGTTTGAGTCATGATGATATCTGATATAGTTATTTTAATATATTCGGTTAGTGCACAGCTTTCGTTGTAGCCTTTAAAGGTCATTCTCTGGGAAAATTTGTTAAGAAAATTCTATCTTCAGATCTTAGGGTTTAAAAAAGGTTTTGTGTTTGAAGGATGTTGGTTTTCTTATTAATAGACTTAAACTAGGTTACTTAGGCTAACTCCACAAGGTTTCTAAACTAGATCTTTTGTTTAATCTCTTTATTTAGTAGAACCCTAAAAGCATAAGCTATCTTTCGTTAGAAATTATTACCTATCAATTAGTCCAAATCTTTTATTTATTAGAACCCTAAAAGCATAAGCTATGTCTCGTCAGAAACTATAACCTATCAATTAGTTAATCCTAGTATTTCTAGTTAATCTAGACATTATTTACGAGGGTTCAATAACCTAAGTGTAGGTTATTGCTAGTTAAAGTATATAATCTATTAAATTGTGATTAACCATAGCTTTTATTAATCTAAACTAATCAACTTCTTTGTTAACCCAAAGAGATCTTTTTATTAATCTAGATTAGTCACCTAACTTCATTACACTATGCTTCCCAATGCTGATTTGCCACTCATGATTAATTCAAGAGAAAAGAAGATAAAAGAAGAGTTAAAGAAAAGAGAAGAAAGAGCAAGAAAAATAAGAATAAGAACAAGAAAATAAAAACAAGAAATTAAACAACTGACTAAATTAATGAAACTAAAAAAAAGAACTTGAACTCTAAAATAGCAAGCAAAACAAATAACTTTATTGAATTGTCAAGAATAGAATGTGTAAAATACAATAGCCCTACACCCCCTATTGATACTATATAATAATCTCTCATAATTGTTGTATTAAACTTGATCTCCAAGTAATCCTTATAACCGTAGGATTTGACTTCGTCATTAATTAATTGAATACTTTCATAATACAAACAAGAGTCTAAAATCAGATTAAATTCAGATTTCTACTAGAATTAGATACTAATGATAGAATTTAAGGAATCTGCCAATCTAGATGGATTCATCCCATTGAAATAGGCAATTTTTATATATAATATATTAGATTTTGACTTCTAGATTGGGGGAAATTGACTTTTCTTTGCGGTTGATATTTTAAATCCGAATTTAATTTAGATTTTCTTTCTGCCCTCCAAGTAATTAAATATTTCCTTTTCTTCTTGATGCCCTACTATAGAGTTGACTGCTGCTTGGTTGATTTTTTAGAATTTGGGCTATTTGGGTTTAATGGGCTTCACTAGACTTCTTTGGGCTTTTCTTTATTCAAAAGCAATTTTTCCTAAAAATTCACTAAAAATATCCAACTAGTAATTAAATATATACAAAAACAGAGATAAATGAGGATATAAAAATGTTATAAAATATTTTAATCAAATATCCCCACACCTAAACTTTGCTAGTCCTCGAGCACAAAGAAAATAAAAAAAAAGAAAAATTCTAACTCACTTTCACAGGAATTGCATTTGCATTTAGCATATGCAACAAGCCTTTAAACTTCTAGGATTCCCTAGTGAATGAGTTTAGTCTTATGAAGGTTTGTAGTGAATATACCCATAAAATTTATTCACTTTCCAAATTTGAATAAGTCAACATACAAATGAACTTATTATTATTATTAAACAAATTAGTTTAAGGCCAATATTCAACTTAAGAAAACATTTGTATAGATAAATCAAAATAAATTTCTTCAAACAACATTTCATGGTAAAATATTACATAAAAATTGTAGAAGTTCTATTTTTAGTTCTGATAAAATAATGTTAACTTATCCCTGCAATCAATTTCTCAAGTGTTTATGATAAAAATTAAGCACTAGCCCAGATATTTTTCTATTTAGAGAGGAAAAATTCTTTTTATATTTCTTTTCACTCCTTAGTGATTTTTTTCTGCTTTTCAAGTTTTTTCTAAGTGGCTATGTAACGAGCTTTGGGCCAATGAATTCCAATCCAGTTAGACTTAGGTCATTAAACAAGAAAATACTCCAAGGGCCTAATTTCTTAGTCAACTTAGGCTTAATAAGATAGAATCACTTTAGAAACCAAAATTTGTAATTTGGTGCCCAATTTTGCACTCTTTTCATGATGTTTAATTTTTTTCTTGGCTTTCATTTTGGATCCAAAAAAACTATAGAAATTTATGGGAGGGTAAATTTATATGAACCTAATGTTGCAAGTATACAACTATCAAGTTATAGTATAAAAAGCTACTGATCCCACGAGGAAGGTGTTGTAAGAGTTAATCAAAATCAGTTCTTATATTGTGTGTGTGACAATTAGGAGTGTGATGAATGTGATTGTGGAGAGAATAAGAGTGGTTGTGAAAATATACGAATAAAAATAAAACAAGATTGAGAGAGGAGAAAGGATGATGATTAATAAAATGAAGGAAAATAAAACAAACAAATAAAAATTAAGAATAAAAAGAAAAATCAAGAAAGTAAAATATGGAGGATTCAATTAAAGATATGAGGAATCTAGAATTGAATCAACTAGCTAATCTCAATTATAAAATATGAACCATTCTCTTTTATTACATTCTACTTTAGATTTATTAGTATAGACTATCAAACTACTCAAAAAAAGCATAACCTATCAAATTATCACCTAAGTAAAATTAATACTCATGAAAAGGATAACAACTAAATAGTAATTTTAGAATTCCTTCTACCAATTAGTTCCTTAGTTGACTATCCTAAACATGATCATTTTAAGCATAAGAGAATAATTCACAAATTATGAAAGAAATAAAACTTAGTTTCATGCAATTTCTAGACTTCCCACAAGAATTAGTTCCACATCTTAGAAAAGGTCAATTCCCTAGAGAGTTATAGTCTCAAGGCAAATCAAAGAAAAGAAAAATAAATAAAAATAAAAACTAATCCTAAGAGGGTTCTAGCCTCAAAGTGAATAGTGTAAGAAAATAAAATTTAAGCTATGCAAGAAATAAATACAAGAAATTAAAGCAAGAAAGTAAAAGTATGAAAGCAAATCTACTCTACAAGCCTTAAAATAAATCTAATTCAAGAGGATTCTAGCCTCATGAATATTTAACAACAAGAAAGAAAATATTACAAGAAAATAAAAGATAAAAGAGAAAACTTACATTCCAAGAGGGCTCTAGCCTCTTGAAGAATGCGAATCTTTATCTTGATCTTGATCTTCATCTTCATCTCATCTTCATCTTCATGATCAAAAGAACAGAAGAAAAGAAAAATATGAAGAGGTGAAAAAATTCTTTTATTAATTGTAATAAAAAGTTACAATTTCAAAGGTCTTGTTAATTAAGAGTAGCACTCCTCTCCAAAAAGAGTTTTTACAAAATTTTTCACACTCAAACCCCTTACCCTCTACCCCTCTTTATAGCCTACTGCAATGAAGAAGAATCTTTGGATGAAACTTAGAGACCAAGGATTAAAATCTAACCTTAAATATATTTTCTGTTGCGAACTAATCAGTTGAGCAATCGGTTAGCCAATCGGTTGGCCGACCGAATGGTTTGCATAGATTTGATTTTTTTGTGATTTTCTTGACCCGATTTCATCATAGATCCTTGAACTTTCTTGGGCCTTCTTTTGTCTTTATATTTGGGCTTCAATATATGGTAGAAAATCAGGGAGTTCATGTCTTTTGGGCATTTATTCATTATTTCTTTATTAACCTGCAAATTAAAGTAAAAAATTTATTAGTGGTATATTTATTTATATGTGATAGATGATGAGGGTATAAAATTGTAATAAAAATGTGATTATCAATTTGACATTAGTTTTAGCTAAACATAAAGTATGCATACTTCAAATAAAGTTCTAAATTAATAATATACTATAATACATTGAAAATCTTTTCTTAAAAAAATATTAAAAAATATCATGAAAATGCTAACTTAAAAAATATTAACCTATAAAACTAATAAGCCTAATAACAATCATAAAGTCTATTGTTAATTAATTCATTCAATTGGCAAGTGGTTTTTTTTATTTTTTTAAGAAAAGAAAAGAAAAGAAAACTAATCGTCCCCCACACCTGAAATTTGCATTGTCCTCAAAGCAAACCAGGTAATATTGTAAAATAGAAGACAAGAAATGAAATACTCACATCCTGCATCTGCTCTCCCCTTGTTGATGAAAATTCAACTTCGAGTTTTAAAGAAAGCCGAAATGAGAAACTCTAAAATGTGCTCAAACTCTAATCCTGAAATCTTCAAGGTCTTCAACATTATATGCAGCACTCAATAGGGGGTCCGTAGAGGAGGATCAGGTAGAACAAACTCAATCTTATTATTTTCTTCAACTGGAAGAGACTTAAACTATATCAGATTCTGATTTGGCTTAGGCAAAAAGTTAGGCTCAGATTTGGGCTGCACGTAGTTAAATGGGTGTCCTAACATTTCGAACAACACCAGCTCCTCTTTGAAAAGTTCCTCAAAACTATGATTCATGTACTTTAATCCTTCTTCTAGATGTTCACTAGAGACTCCCTGGATCACATTGCCTTCCAGAGGCTGGTCAGTTGGATCAATTGGTTGCGTCTTTAGATTGAAAATATTCAAGTCTACATTCATATTTCTGAATAAGAGTTCCATTTGACTAGTTCTATAGTTGATCATGGCATTAGATGTGGCTAGGAATGGTCTACCTAGGATGATTGGTATTTGATCCTTTGGATTTGGAACTGGCTGGATCTCTAGAACAATGAAATTAACTAGAACAATGAAATCTCCAACCTTTATTAGAACATCCTTAATTTCCCCTTGGGCACCATAACAGACCTATCAGCTAACTGAATAGTGACCTTTATTGGTTTCAATTCTCCTACACCAAGTTGTTGGTAGACTAAATACGGGAGAATATTAAGACTAGCCCCTAAGTCTAAAAGTGCCTTATCAATTATTGTGTTTCCTATAATACATGAAATATTGGGACAACCTAGGCCCTTATATTTTAGAGGCATGAATTTAGATAGGATTTCACTAATGTTGGCAGCCAAGAAGACTTTCTTAGGTATGTTCACTACAAGAAATCGGGTCTTTAACGACCAAAATTAACGAGGGGACAATTTAACCATTGTTAATATATATACAATAACGACGGTTTCTCACACCTTCATTGAGCTTTTATAAATATTAAATAAGTTAAATAAGGCTAGACGACAGTTATTTAGATCCTTCATTGATTAGGTCTTACTACCTTCGTTGATGGGGAGTCTTGATAACAAAGGACCTACTTACCGTCATTAAAGACGAAACCTAATTAGAGACAAAACCTTATCCTAATAGAAGCATAAGTCTAGTAAATATAATTTAGGAGTTATAATACACGTTCTCACATATTTTCTCTCTCAAATATCTCACGCCTAAACCCTAGCAGACAAGGCGCACGACCCACCTCTTCATCTTTCTCGACGGATCATACCCCACCCCAACTCCTCTTCTCGCGCGGCAGCAGTTACACAAAATCCGGCTCCTCTTCCTCTTTCTCTAAGGCTCGACATTAACATCAATCCCCCCCACCCATATTCTCACCAACAGCAGCAGCGGCGAGATCTCTTCCGTCTCCTCTTCCTCTTTCTCGATAGTAACATCATCCCCTCCCCCATCTTCTCGCCAACTGCGGTAGCGGCAATACCTCATCCGCCTCCTCTCCCTCTAGCATCAATTCCTCAAGTAAATAACCGTTCATCCCTATTTTTGGGGTTTCTTTGTAGTTTGTAAGTTCATCAGGTTTTTGTTCAGTGATAGTCTATAATTCATCAGATTTCATATTTCACAAATTCATCAGATTTGAATTCATCAGGTTTCATTTGTAGTTTCATAAATTCATCAGATTTTGTAGTTTATTTGTAGTTTGTAAATTCATCAGATTTCATAGTTTATTTGTAGTTTGTAAATTCATCAGATTTCTTATTTTATTTGTAGTTCGGAATACCTTTAAGACTTTGCCTCCATGAAATAGCATTTCTCTTACTTATTGTCCGCACTGGTGCTATTTGTTTCCTTCCTTCATTTGAAGCTTGTCCACCTACTGTTTGATGTTCTTACAAGAAAGAATAATACGACTTCAAAACCAATATAGCATATGAGAAAAGTATGGTCATTAAACAATAGCGAATATTACAAGATTCAGTGAATCCCATAAACAACAGCGAATATTAGAAAACGTTTTCATAAACAATATATTTATATATTTGTGCACTATTATCTCTGACAAGCATTTTCATGAACAATTATGTAGGTTTATCTAGTATGTTCACTAAACTAACACAACAATGTATTAGTCTACCTATCTAATTTTTTTCCCATCTACAAACTATTATATATCAAGCAGAAGGTAAGTTCCAATATCATAATTCCCAAAGATATAGTCACAGGAAGCAACATGGCAAAATAAAATTATAAAGGAAAAAGAAGTAAACAAACATCAGTGTGTACAAGCTGAAATATCCTGTCAAGAAAGAAGGATGTGATCTGAATTTCCCATTTAATTACATAGTTGCCTATGGCTATGCGCCTATGCCTAACGAGCCAGTCTGAACTCACTGCAAGTGAAACATGTACCAATAATAACGCAAGCACCCAGCTATTTCTCCAACTTGAAAGTCCAAAAAAATGAATAGAATAAAATCCTGTTACATTTTTTGTTTTAAATCTCAAAAAATAGAATAATTAAGCAAGCCACATATCTCGTAGACATACACTTGAATAGAACGAACTAAATTAACATTTTTCACTTTAATCTCAAAAAGCAGAAGAATTAAGCAATCCACATATGTTCATAAACAAACTTGAAGGCATACAGTTGCATAAAACCAAGGGAAACATTTTTGCTTCAAATATTTCTTGTAATCATAAATATTTTTAGGAATTTCATGAAATTTATCTGTATTCTTATATGCATTTGATAGGATTTTGCTTTTTACACCCCAATTTCCGTTCTCCCACAACTATTTAGACATTAATTTACAGGCATGTTGTTCATTATTACTCAGCGCGTTCCAGGCCATACCAAGATCTTTTATTTTTGTTAGCTTAGATCCTCATGTTAAGAAAATTATAACAAAATATATTATTATGTTGTATGGTTGTGAGCTACTAAAATTCATAGATTGTTAATAAGATTCACAATCAACTAAAATTTCAGCTCATTTCCCTATAATGCAAATGCTAAGATGATTTAACTCAATAGTCTAAATCCAATAAATACCAATGAATCAAAGTTACATACTAAGGTTTATTTCTATACGTATAAACATTAAAACAAACTAGACGCCGCTAATCCTTCTCATTCGTCCCATTCATCCAAGTTAGAGTTCACAACATAAGGATTATAAAGTTGAGCATAACCAGAGAACCATTTAACAAAAAGTGCATTTCAAACCTCGTTTTAAAAAGATGAACACAAGATATACATGTCCAATCAAGAACGGTACCTCACAATGCTCCTCTTGATCATCCAATCAAAAACAATATTTAGTAGAATCCCCTGACGTCTTTAATCACCATGATCTTCGCTGCATCATCAAACTCCTGCGGTTTTAAAATCAAATAAATAAAAAAGCATAAATAAGTATTTTCATACCATATTATTTAAGAACTTGGATAAATACATGTGAATTAATGTCATTTGCAAACCTGCATGATGCCTTATTGACTATGTTTGCTTTATGCAATACACCCACGACAACATTGTAAGGGTGTTTTTATAAAAGTTCCACGTTGACCAATGATTGCATAAATAAACTAATTTATTGTATTTGGGTTTAGTTTTGAGATTATGAGATTTTTTTTTATCTGTTATGTATTTTTCTAAGGATCAAAATCGCCATTATAATTATATAACAATATAAAAGCAAGGGCTACATACTATTATTATTTCTTTTTACCTTTCAACTTATTTTCTATGATTGGATTAATAATTGTCCAATTTTTGCAGAATCAATAATGATCGAGTGCAAAATGATGATGCAATACTAAATGAATCTCGATAAGAAGGTATATTTTTAATTAATTACAAGAAGGTATATTTTTATCAATTTATTTTTTCAGGATGTCTTGATTCTAACATATGATATGATGTATGCGGTTGATACTCCTCAAAAGAAGAAAAATCCACCATAGTCATAAGTGGCTAAAGTTGAATAATTTGCCGTGGCGGAGGCGGGGGGATGGTTACTTTTTATTAGAATAGAGCTATTAAATTAGAATTTTCATGATATCTTGGCATTATTGTTCATGCTAGAAATATTTGCCCAGTAGCTGTGGAGCATTGGGCCAAAATACCACAACAAAATAAAGATCATATGTAGGCATCCATTACGGTACTTTGAAAATTAATTTTTTTCAATTACTCTTTAATTCTTATAAACTAAATTCGGATTCAAATTTAATGTAGTGTAAATTTGATGCTGAGGACATGGAGAAAAAGTGAGATTCAATAATGGAACACTTGCGTGATCTGTGGAATAAGTGGCGTGGTGAAATGCACAAAAAATATGTGAAAGAAAAATCATTTCAAGTTGCACTTAGAAATAAACCTGCAAGAATGATTGATGATAATTGGGATTAGCTAGTTAAGGAACATTACTTTTGCTCAAAATTTTAGGTATTAATCTCCTTAGTTTATTTACTTTTTTCATTGTATATTGTTGGATTACCGAAATTCTCTCTTAATCTTGATATATAGAAAGCAAGCCACCAAAATACACTTAACAGAGGTAAAAGAAAGATGCTCCACCACAAGAGTAGTAAACCCTTTAGAAAAGTTGCATGGGAGCTGGTATACACTCAAAACTAATTTCTTATTTATTTAAAACTACTTGGATTTTTAGTTTGATGTTGTAGTCATTTTTATTTAATATTTGAATAAGGCTGGCAGGTCAAGAAATCCTTCCAATGTGGCAAAAATGTTTCATGAAACCTGAAAGAAAGCTAATGAAACACTACATGCTGGAGATTAAGATAAATATGTAAGTATAACATATATTTAAGTTTAATAATGATGCATTATATAGTACTGACATATGAATTTGATTCTTATAGGATATGTTATGGTCCTAAACCCTAGCAGACGATAACCCTCTTGACTAGGGGGGTAAAATCCTCCCAAACGACAGCGAAATGTGATTCGGGCGCGCCAGCGAAAGCCCCGCTAGATGACTCAGGCGTCGACCTCGGCTGTATCTCCTCAAGGATGCCCAGCGTGGCCCTAGTAGAGGAGCCACTGTACTAGTCGGCCCCTTCTCGTGGACGACATGAAAGGCGGTACTAGTCGACCCCTTCTCGTGGACGACACGAAAGGTGGTACTAGTCGACCTCTTCTCGTGGACGACACGAAAGGCGGCACTAGTCGGCCCCTTCTCGTGGACGACACGAAAGGCGATACTAGTCGGCCTCTTCTCGTGGACGACACGAAAGGCGGTACTAGTCGTCCCCCTCTCGTGGACGACACGAAAGGCGGTACTAGTCGGCCCCTTCTCGTGAACGACACGAAAGGCGGTACTAGTCGGCCCACGCTTGTGTATAACATGAGAGGCGGTATTAGCCAACCCTTCCACTCTCCTTCTTGAGGACGACATGAAAGGCCACATTAGTCGGTCTCCGCCACGACCGGAAGCCGACAGCCCTACTGGCCAGACGCCCTCACGAGCGGCATGAGGAGTGTCGCCAGGTCGACCCCTCTCTCCCTCCACGTGGGACGGCCGTCTTGGATTCAAGTCACGACAACACGTCGGCGTCGCATTAATGAGGAAATCAATGTGCAGATTCTCTTTACT
>JBAKGM010035410.1:0-19387 GCA_037177215.1 Asparagus racemosus
TAATTTCTTTTTCTAAGTCGGTTAGAGAGGGATTACTTTGAGAGATTGTAACACGTTCTTTTTCTAAGTCAGTTAGAGAGAATAACATCGATTTTTATATTTTCTTGAACTTTTCTTCCGAACATGCATCTGTGCTATTTATAGTTTCATAAAAAGTTGATGGTTCTCCATCCTCTATTAGAAAACAGTATGCAACATTACTCTCCGTAATATACTCCGAGTGTCAAGTCGGTGGTCTTCTCTCACGAGTTGAACTTCGAACTTCTCAGCCTCGTACTCGACTAGTTCTTATACATCATGCTCCGGTATTGCTTCAAAATAATTTAGATTATCTTCTACCTAAACAGCCACAGTCTCTGAGTCCTTACTTGAACTGTTTTCTTCCTCTTCTTTTTGTAA
Organism: Asparagus racemosus; assembly: GCA_037177215.1. Classification (NCBI taxonomy): domain Eukaryota; kingdom Viridiplantae; phylum Streptophyta; class Magnoliopsida; order Asparagales; family Asparagaceae; genus Asparagus; species Asparagus racemosus. Next base: position 400 of record JBAKGM010035410.1, read on the forward strand.
TTGGTTCTCTATAAAGATAACATCTCTGCTGACGAAAACTTGTGGGTAGTGGGATCCCACAAACGATACCCCTTTACTCATTAGCATACCTCATGAATATATATTTTTTAGATTTCGAATCAATCTTTGTAATTTCTTAGGCATTGTACATTACGTACATAGGACTTTCAAATATGGAGGTTAGAATAATCAGCTGGCTTGCCAGTCCACATCTCCATCGGTATCTTTAACTATATTGTGAATGATGGAGATCGACTCACCACATAACAGGTGGTTTTTACTACTCCCGCTCAAAAACTTTTATCCATATTTACAGTTGCCAATATTGCTCTTATTCTTTCCAATAGAGTTCTGTTCATCCGCTCCGCAAACTCTATTTTGTTGAGGAGTGTATGCAGTACTAAATTGTCTTTTGATACCTTCTTATTTGAAGAATGTAAGAAATTCATCGTCTGTATATTCTCCTCTATTATTTGACCTCAAGCACTTAATCTTCTTTTTAGATTCAAGCTCGAATCGTGCTTTGTAGGTCTTAAAGACTGAGAGCACATCTGCATTCTTCTTGATAGGGTACACCCAACATCTCCTAGATTAATCATCAATAAAATACACAAGTATTTTACTCCTCTCATGGATGTAACTGGCGCTTGCCATACATCAGAATGAACCAATTTCAGAATAGCATTGCTTCTAGAATGCGATGTGTTGAGCTTCAGCCGATGCTGCTTACTTATAACACAATACTCACAGAATGGAAGAGCTACCGATTTGAGCCCAGGAAGTAGTTTCTGATCGGATAGAATCTTCAAACCTCATTCTGACATGTGCCTAGTTTACGGTGCCACATCATGGTTTGTTCTTCTCCATGGATAGTTAATACCACACATGAATCAGCCTCATACAGAGTTTCTCCCTTGAGCATGTATAGATTTGCATCTATCTTTTCTTCTTTTATCACAACTAGCATCCTTCTAACTATCTTCATGATCTCAATTTCTATATGAGCCTTGCAGCCGGGCTCATCCAATTGTTCTAAAGACAATAGATTCTTCTTCAAGCCCTCCACATGCCATGCATCTTGAATGGTGCATAGTGTACTATCAACTATTTTAATTTTGATAGTACCAATACTAGAAATTTTCAAGGCATGATCATTGTACATAAATATAGATCCCTTTGAGATAGGTTCATATTTATGGAACTATTCTCTCCGGGAGGTCATGTGCTAGGTGGCTGCTGAATCTAGAAGCCAGACATCACTAAACATCTTTTTGCCTTCATCAATAGTGGTTGTTCCACTGTATAAAATTTCACCATCGTCTGATATGCTGACAACACATCCTTGAGATGTTGATGGCTTTAAAGACTTTTTATCACTACTCTTCTTATTGTGCCAACACTCTCATTTCACGTGCCCCATTTTGCCACAGTTGTAGTACTTGATATTCTTCTTACTTCTTGATTTTGATCCACCATGGGCATGACTCCCACTGGAGCCACGTTCTGTTGATCTTCCTCTCGTCACCAATAAGCCCTTCACTTGTTGCTAACTTGCTTACCTGTCTTCTTTATATTTGCACCATCTTTCTTCCTCCAAAACGTTGGCTGCAATGTCTTCGAAGACTAGATTGTCTGTAAAGACATTGTTTGTTAGATTGATGATGATCTGATCATACGAGTCAGGTAGACTCTGAAGTAGAAGTTCTGCAGGTTCATTCACACCAATTGTATGCCCCAACGCCGTGAGTTGGGAGAATAGTGTATTTAGGGTGTTGATGTGGTCGGTCATCGATGTAGATTCCGCCACCCTCTGAGTGTAAAGTCTTCTTTTTAAGAAGATTTTATTGTGCATAGATTTGACCTCATATAGCTTTGCTAGAGTATCCTAAATCTCATTTGCTGTCTTCTTCTTTTCTATATTTGACAGCAACCCATCTGCTAATGCCAGATGGAGATTTATAATAGTATTTCTGTTCATCTCATTCTACTTTTTGTCATCTGTGATGTCATCCGGTCTTGCACTGATGGTCGCTAAGCAATTATCTTTTCCCAAGATAGCCTTTATCTTCAACTTCCACTGTGAGAAATTACTCCCATTGAATTTCCTGATCTCGATCTTCGCCGCCATTGCTTCTACCACAAATAGTAACTTCTACTATTTTAGACGAACAGTAACCGTATTTGTGAATAGTAACCGTACTCATAAATAGTAACCGTCCTTATGAATAGTACCATACATGTGAATAGTTCCGTCCTCATGAATAGTGTCCAGTGCCTTCGAAGGATAAATGATAATAGAACTTAGTTTCTAATGTTGAGGATCCACTTTTGGTTGGAACCATAGAGTATTCGACAAGCAGATACACGCACACTAAGCCAGACTCTGATACTACTTGTTGGGAAAAATTAGGGCCCGATAGAGGAGACTCGCAGCAAATATTAGTGTGGAAAAGAATAAATTAAACACAGATTTACGTGAAAAACTCCCTAAATAAATTTGGGGGTAAAAACTACGGGCAAGAAAAGAAGAATCCACTACAAGAAAAATTTAGAAGTTACAATCTCTCTTTTCAAGGAGAAACTCTCTCTATTTCTCTCTCTCTCTCTCTTCTCCACTCTTAATTGGAGACACTGGGATGCTAGAATGATCTCAACTTAACACTGAGGGGGCTATACATAGGAGATTTTGTGGTAGGTGCGCATTGTTGCTATAGTATTACTATAGTAACTGTTGGTGGGTCGGTGGGTGGTGATTACTGTAGCAGGGTAGATATTTACTATAGACATGGTGACTGTCTCAACTTTTGAACACGATAATTGGAAAATCGAGAACATACATATGATTATTGAAATATTATCTGCAACATAATGAATTCATACGTATTATATTAGGTATCAATGCACTATGTTAGGTTTATGATCAGCAAGGGTGTGTTGCATTCTATATACTCCGGTGAAGAGCTTGAAATAAAATCACATTTACTAGTTCAAATAAACTAGATTTAAAAAAATATTGTTGAAGTTTTAAGAGGAAATACTTTGCCTTAGGACAAAAGAAATAATTTTTATATGCATATTATTAATAGGAGGGATTCGGATTCTCTCCAATTAGAGGGCCCCAATCATACGTTTTTACTCCAATTCCAACAACTAAGAGGAAATCACGTAGGATTTTTACTATTACAATGCTGGTTTTCACAGTAGTAATTTTAGAGACAATAGTGATTATGATGATAATATTTAATGCCCCACGTAGCTTTATCTCAGCCGTTAAAATTGAAATGGAGGAATTATATTAAGATAATTAGACACTCTCTAATTACCACCTAATTAGAGAGGATTTCAAATCTAATAGGAGACACAAGAAAATTCATCATCGATTCCAAGACCTAATACTTGATCGTAACATTTTTTTTATATACCTTAAAAAATGAATAGTTTACTGAAAATACCTTTGAGGGTAGATTTGTATATATAAATTTGTTTTTGTAGAAGTTCAATGTTCAGAACATGTAAAAGGGTAAATTTCAAAAAACACTCTGGACTCAATGAACCCCACTAACGGCGTTAATGATGGCGTCACGGACCGATATTTTTATTTTTTTCGCCTAAAATACTTGATTGTTGATCCAATATTAGAAGGGTCCTTAGGAAAATTTGAAAGGTCAGGGAGATTTTGCTAGACATCCAAAATTTCAGGGGTTTGTTGTTGAATATAGTGTTCAGGCCATGGGACAACCCTCAAAAGTTCAGGGGGGTTTCTGAAAAACCACTTCTACTAATCATGCATGTTCTCTTCCTCCTGTACCATTAGAGCTGATTCTTTAAAAAAGAAGAGCGCCCGAAACAAGAAACCATCTCCTCTCACACACACTCTCTCTCTAAACCCCTCTTTCTCTATAAAAGACTGACACGGAGATCATTGACTAGAAATAGAAGCTCATTGCTGAGCTAGTTCCTTTATCTTTCAACCTGAGAACAGAAAACCCAATTGACATCCCAACAGGGTCCTTCTTAAATCACTCCCAAAACCCAATAAACCCCAAGATTTCATATCGTTTCAAGCTGACCCATTCCATTTCTTTCGCCCTCGTCATGGATCAAGATCGCCAGCTCCAATGCAACTTCTGCCTCAAGATTTTCCCCTGCGGCTGCTCCCTCGATGATCACATGCGCAGTCACGTGCTACCGCCGGCCACTGCTGGGTATGGGCTGAGAGAACATCCTAAGAAGAAGATGAGCTTCGATGATGTCAGAGAGAACCAGTGTGCAGAGAACTCAGAGAACCACATGAAGTCGCATTCTCAGAGAACTCAGAGAGCTAATGATGAAGATGAAGATGATGAAAGTCCATTGTCCAAGAAGCAGAAGAGGATAGCATCGGAGTACCCGAAGGAGCGAGTAGATTGTGCCATTGCTCTCATGAAGCTCTCCAGGGATAAACGCAAATGGGGAGATGGGGCTCCAGCTGAGTCTTCTGACAAGAATTTGGCTAACCATCAAGAATTGGGTTTTGATGATGAGGATGATGATTCTTTGAAGAAGAGGAAGAAGAAGATAGAAGATGACGGTGCAATACATGAAGGAGCAGGATCAGGCTATCAATGTTCATTTTGTGGCAGGGTGTTTACCTCTGGCCAGGCTTTGGGTGGACATAAGAAGACTCATTACTGCTAGAATTGTTGATGATGATGCTGATCTTGGTGGATACTGACTAATATGATGGCAATTTGAGGAGGGTCTATAAATTCCTTTTTCTTTGATTTGGTTCGTTCTTTCAGGAGCTTGAAGTCTAGGTAATGGTGAGGTATCATTTGGCAATGGCAGCTCTTAGTATTGGTGATGGTGATGACTAGAGATCTTGATGGGCTATGGCTGAGATGATAACAAATTGAAGGTGTATATATAGATTCTTCTTCTTTGATTTGATTCATTCTTTCAGGAGCTCGAATGCGAGGTAATGATGAAATCTGTTACAAGACTAGTTCAAGCTCCTTTGTACATTTTTCTTTCTGTTGGGGGTTTAGATTGTGTTCATGTTGAGACTTGGACATTGTTTCATGAGTTCATACTTCTTGGAGTTGGTATGGAGTTACACACACAATTAATGCAGATTGGAATGGAGAAGATAGTAGAAATCTGTTATGGCTGTAGTTCTTAATTTCCATCCCCTTGATTGAATTGTGTATAGATTCAAGTACTTTATTCCTGACAGGTTACAGGTTATATAGATTTCTTTTTCCTCTACAGATTTGGTAAAATTTTGTGCGTGGTGCACATTGCTTATTTCCCTGGTACCAACGTTACTCCATGTTAAACAAAGGTAATTAGCAATAAGTGGTTAAATGGTTTATATGCATGATCTGGTCATGAAATTATCACTAGAAAAAGCAGGGAGTTGGTGATAGAGTAATCCGTCACTAATACCCTGAAATCCATCACCAATGAACATTAGTGATGGACAGAGGCCCGTCACAATAAATCCATCACCAATGTTCATTGGGGACGGGTTGGTCCGTCGCCAATGCCAATTGGCTACGGCACCTTGTCCGTCACCAAAGTCATTGGCAACGGGCCGTCACTTATTAACATAGGCGACAGGTTAGCCCATTGTCAATACGCATTGGTGATAGGTTTACCCATCGCTAATGTTAATAACATTGGCATTAACATTGGCGACGGGTTAGCCCGTCTAACCCGTCGCCAATGACTATTGGCCACGGATAAGGTTTCGTCGCCCCTAAGAAAATTTTGTTTCTAGGAGCCCCCCATACGGGAATACACATATAAGAATTTGTATCCATACATCAATCAAATCACAATATTCAACAGTACATATCCAACAATCAACCACAATATACAAATGAAGCTCTCTATAATCTTTAGGGTAATTATTATGAAAATCACTTCATGTTTGAAAACTTATTATGAAGCTCCCTAAATTTATTTTTTGTTACAACACCCTTGCTTTTAGAAATACTTTTAAAACATATTAAACTTCTATTGTTTACTCCAAAATACCCCTCAACCGTGCTTCCCTTCTTCCCTAAAGTATTGCGAAACATATCCCCCCTCTATAAAAAATCAAGTAAAATGATCCATTGATAAAGGAAAATTAGAAGAAGATCAAGGTAATCTTTTTTATTGTAGTCTTCATTTGGTGTAATTGTAAGTTTTGGTTTATGTTTTGTGTTGAAGTGAAAAGAAAAATATGTCATGGGAAAGAAGAAACGGGTAGTTTTGAAGCACAGATGAGCATTAATAGTGTTTTTTTTTTCACAGTAGGTGTTTAGTAATAAAAAAAATAACATTGACGGGTTTCATAATAAGTGACTGAACTTGAGGGGTTTCGTAATAATTACCCCAATCTTTATTTCACCTTGCTTCAAACAAGAACATCAAAAGCATTAACAAAAATCTTAAAGATGCGGTAAACAATGATAAGACGGGTTAGTTACAAATACACCGCTTGTACTATGATAGTCTATCCATTTATGTCCCTAAAACTGTTTTATTGACACTTAAAATCCCCTGAATCTCATATGGTAAATTATTATTATTATTATTATTATTATTATTATTTGGCTAAAAGGCCACTTTGGTCCTATACTTGGGCTTCATATTCAAATTAGTCCCAGTACTTTATTTTTTCTCAACTTAGTCCATGTATTGTGGCTTCATATTCAAATTGATTCCCATACTTTATTTTTTTTCTCAATTTCACCCCTATACGGGGGCGTCATACTCCATACATTTATTTTTTCTCAACTTGATCCCTGCAAATTGATCCTCATACTTTATTTTTTCTCAACTCTGTTCATGTACTGTTGCTTCATGCTCAAATTGCTCCTCGTACTTTATTTTTTTCAATTTCATCCCTATACTGCGGCTTCATACTCAAATTGTCCCCCAAACTTTATTTTAACTTTTAGCATTTTGCAGTAAACTCCCAATAACTTTCAGCATCAAACTAAAGCCTTCAATATTTTTTAAAAATCACATTAAACCTCCAATAACTTTTAAAATCACACTAAACTGTCAATAGCTTTAAAAAACACACTAAATCCGCAATAACTTTCACAGATTACCACCAAAATTAACATCATTACATCTAATATGTCACATGCAATACTCATTTTTACTCAACTGTTTCTTAATGCTTTTAAATTCAAAAACCCCTTACTGGAAATCCACTGCTACGAGATATTTAAACAAATTTAAAATGTAATAAATATTAGAAGTTGCTCCTAAATAGAGAGGTGATCAGATAAAGCGAGTGTGAAACACTCGCACGTCATATCAGATCATACTTCATACTCCTTATAAAAGTGTGAGTTTGGAGAAAACTTTCTATGATCAATGTTACGCTTAACTCTTTTAGATATTTTATTCTAATCTTATCATAATTAAAAATATATGTTCAAATATTTTAAAGGTAAAATCTTTAACTAAAATTTGCTATGAAAAGAGATCAAACACTAAACTAATTCTCTATCCTATTAGAAGATGACACATATCCAACTAATTCTGTCTTCCTAAGAATTCCCATCTCATATCCCTAATAAGAAAATTCTATCCATAAAAGTAACCCTCAAAGACAGTATACACTACTCAAATCATTCTTATTTGCAAGTTAAACCATAACTTTACAAACAACCATAAAAATAGGAAAACTTACAAATAGCAATCTAAAAAATCTAAAATTTACAAAAATCACATAGAAAATTTTGAAAACTACAACATAACAACTTTAAATGCCTAAAATTTACAGAAAACCCACTGATAAATAAAGATATTACAAACAAACACTTGAAAAAATGAAAAAAATATATTGCCCCCTAAAAATTCTTAAATTGTAGAAACTTGAAAAAATAAAGAATTTAAAAATTCTAAAACTATAAATGACCCTAAAAATTTATAAATTACAAACAACCTCTTAAAATATCCAAAAAAAGACAAACAACCCTCTTTAAAATTAGAAAATTATAAACAACCCTTAAACTTCAAAAGTACAAACGCTTAAACTTCAAAAGTACAAAAAAATGAAAATTACAAAAGAAAACCCATTATAAGTAATAATAAAAACAACACCCTGTAAATTTAAAATGTAAATAACCCCTTAATAATCTAAAAAAACATAAGCATGCTCTTTAAATTATAAAATTACAAAGAAACCCCAAGAAATTATTAAAAAAATCCCAAAAAAAATTACAAACAACCTCCCAAAAAATAGAAAAATAGAAACAACCGCCGTTAAAATTAAAAAATTATAATCAAGCTCTTAAAAATTCTAATAATTACATACAAACCCCTAATAAAATCTAAAAATTATAAACATCCATTATTCAGGGTTTTGAAAAATTATTGTGGGTGAAGTGAAAAAATGTAAAACTTATTGGGTTATTAGGTGTATTTTCGCCATTTGACTACACATGAACAAATGATGTTAATTTTGAGAGTTTTCTGCCAAAAGTTATTAGAGGGTTTAATGAGAATTTTAAAGATATTGGAGATTTAGTCCTAAACACTAAACTTATCGGGGGTTTAGTGAAATTTACCCATTTGTTAATTTTGAAGGTTTTTTGAAAATGGAAAAAAAGCCCTTGAAAAGTTTAAAAGATGAAAAAAGACTCTTTAACATTCCAAAATTATAAACACCGCCAAAAATTTCATAAACTCCAAACCACCTCTTCAACATCTAGAAAGTACAAATAACCCCTTTTAATATTCGAAAATTACAAACAAACCCTTAAAAATTCAAAATTTCAAACAAACGCATGAAAAATATGAAAGTTACAAAAAAGCTCTATAAAATAAAGAAATTACAAATAACACATTTAAAATTGAAGATTGCAAACAACCCCCTAAAAGACTGAAAAATTATAAATAGTCCCTTTAAATTAGAAAATTATAAATATCCCTGAGAAAATTACAAAAATAACCTAAAAATTATAAAAAGCACAAACAACTCCTAGAAAATCTAATTTATAAATAAATCCCTTTCAAATCCAAAAATTACAATGAAGCTCTTGAAAATTCTAATAATTACAAACAAATCTCTAAAAAATCTGAAAATTATAAACATCTGGTATCTGGGGTTTTTTGCCAAAAATTATTGGGGTTTAAGTGAGAAAAATATAAACTTATTGAGTTAATGGGGTGTATTTTGGACATTTGACTATACATGAACTAATGATGTTAATTTTGAAGGTTTTCTGCCAATAGTTATCGGGGGTTTAGTGAGAGCATTTAAGATATTAGGGATTTAGTTTCAAAAACTTAAATTATTAGAGGTTTATTGACATTTATTCATATTTTAATTTTGAATTTTATCTGAAAACCTAGCTAAATTCATCACTTTTAGCAGAGTTTCCTAATATAATCTAAAAGTTAAAGGGGTTTTTAATAACCATTAAACTTAAAGGGGTTTCTTGATATTTTCAAAGTCACATGAGGTTAGCTGATTATTGTCCAAAGTTAAGGGGACTTTTCTGATAGTTTGCCTTTAAAATATTATTATACTTTGTTCAAATAGTTATCTTCACTGAAGATGAGATATACCATTTGCCTAATAATCTACAGCATCAAATAGAAAAAATGCACCATTTTGCTCTAAGCAACCAACATAATGGAAAAGAGTTTTTTTTAATGACAAGAAAAGAGAAGTTTAGAAAGTGAGTACTTGGATATTAGGCTTTTGAAATGTTCAATAGGCAGGTTAATTAAAAAGAGTTATGTGTGTAAATTACTTAAATAAAGACTCTTAATTTACAACTAAATTCTAGTTTAATGCATTCCATTTTAAAATTATATCTTTCCAATATTATACTTTGTGGACACACGCTTAAAGAGATATAAATTAGTTTTTTAGCCACACATTTAAGCTTTTCTGATGTTTTGATTATGAAATGTTCAATATGTATCATTTCAAAATATTTAGGGTCTTCATCAATTGCGAGTCTTTGAGATGTTCAATAGGTACGTTATTAAATTAATTATGTGAGACTACTCAAATAGGTATTGTTTAAGTTTTTCTGATGTTTTGATTATGAGATATTCAATATATATCATTTTAAAAGATCAAGAGTCTTCACCATTTGCAATTATTTTGATAGGCTTGAATTAGGATGACTATATCCCATTGAAATATCACTAGTCACTAGGTATTAAGGGCCAGTTTGGTAAAACCATTAAAACTGGGTCAAGATTGATCCTGGCCCTGTTTTATCCTATATTGGAGTAGAGTTATTCCATTGAGGTTGGGGTTGGGGCGAGGGGGGGGGGGGGGTGTTAGTTTAGAAAAGAACCCATTTAAAAGCAAAATTTTTGCTTTAAAAAATGGAGCCAAAATTTTGCTTTAAAAAAACTGGGCCAATTCTGGCCTTGTTTTACCCAAACATAAAATAAGCAAAAATTAGGTTCAATCCTCGCCAAGTTTTAAGCAATTACCAAAAACACCCTAAGATATAGAGATGAGTCCTAGTAGAAGGTGTAATTGAGACAGTTAAGCTAAAAACTTCTGAATTGCAAGAGTATTTGAATGGGATGGAGAAGGGTACTTAAAGAAAGAGGAATCTAATACTCATTAAAAAAATAATTTAAAGACATAGGGATAAGCATATATCCAATTATGTGAAATAGTCAAAGTTAGATATAAAGCAATTGGTCACTTCATACGTGTCTAACTTTGACAATCTAGAACATAAACAAAAAGAACATAAATATATTATCTTGTAAAAAGTCTCATAACTAAGATGCATGATTATTGGTATATGATCTTTCCTTAGAGTGTATTAGCCTCATGGGAGCATCACATTAAAAGGAAAATTATTAAATTAGTAAATTGCGTAGAGTATAAAAATTAGGATATTATATTGTGAATTTGTGCAAATTATAAGATAACAACATAGGATTGCGATGAGAATCAAATTATTGCATAAAATTTATATTTTTTTCATAAACGGATTTTGACCTTCATATACTATATATCGTTATACTTAATGGGAATTGACCATGTAATTTTGACTTTGATCATGATAATTTTTGGTATTTTTATTAACTATATAAGTATATAGACAAGAAATTATTTTACTGTTTCACATGGAAATAAAAAAATATTTCACAATCGAGTTAAGTAAGAAAAAAGACAAAAAAGAATAATAGTAATATTTAACCACGTGCAATGCACGTGTATCCAACCTAGTTATAAAAAAGATTGGGCATACCGATAGAGCGGGATCAGTTGGAATTAAACTTTGTCCATGTATGTATGTATGTTCGACATGTGGTTCCACAATTCATGTATGGATGTATGCCAAGGGATCAGTTAGAGCCGGACTTTTGTCAAGTATACATATGTTCCATATTGTTCCATATATGTATATTTGTGCCATGTGGTTCTTTGTTTTCTGATCCCAATCTAACATGTAGACCCAACCTTTTCCTTCATCTCTCTTCGAGCTCCGCAATAGTCTGTTAAGCTATGGGAAATTAACTGCTTAAAACACTTGAACCCAACCGATGTGGGACAAAAAAGGTAACTGAAAAAAAAGGCAGCGGATTTCACTACTACCCATATTTATCCGCGGCATCGGTTTAAAAATCTTCTTCTCATTTGGCTTCGGCATCTTTAGGTCGATTAATTATTCTGTTTTGTTATACTGTTAGAGACCTTTCTTGTTTCTAAAACTTTATGCCATTTTTTTTTTCCTTCTTTTTTCTTTTTTTGGGTTATTTCGATATTAGTCCCTCAAATCTTTGAAATTGCGCATAGTCTCTCTCAAATCCTAAAGTATCTAGCAATTTAGTCTCTCAAGGACCAAAATACCCCTAAGTTATGATTTCTCCCTTAAAACCCATCTTGTTCAAAAAGGGTTATTTGCACTTTGGTACCTAAAGTTAGACCTTTTTTAACTTTGAAGTCTCAGTTTACAAATATTTTAACCTTGATACCTCAATATTCGGGTATCAAAGTGTCAAAAATGAAACTTAGGGTATAAATGTAAAAAAAAGTTTATAAACTTTGTCATAACGAAAGTCTTAGAGAAACAGGTATCAAAGTTAAAAAAGGTGTAAACTTTAGGGTATAAAAATGTCAAAAAATATTTTGGGTATTAAAGTTAAAAATGTGTAAATTTTATGGTACCAAAGTGTAAATAACCCCTTTTGAACTAGATGGATTTTAAATAAAAAATCATAACTGAGGAGTATTCTTATCTTTGTGGGGCCAAATTGCAAGACCTATTAGGACTTGAGGGACTAATGAATAATGTCAATGATTTGAGGGACTAATACGAACTTATTGAATATTTGACGGACTAATATCTAAATAAAGATTTTTACTCATTAGTTTAAGGCCTAAATAGCCCTTTTTATTTCGTCAATACTCATGATAATGTTGAATCTATCAATTGACCTGGTCGACTTGATCCATTTGAAGATGGATCCTTTCATCAAATTTTGTTGCAACGAAAAATGTGGACCTAAAGTCCAAAATCTAATCAAAACTGTAAATAGATTATGCTTGTATCAATAAATTTTAGACCTTACCCACTAATAATGGACAAATCTGTATGACTCAATAAAATTTAGTTTAAAATGTGTTTATGCGAAGCAATTAACTACCATGATAAGGTTGAATTAATGGATATATCATGTTTTTTTACTTGTGAAAGATTGTGAATTCTTATCTCTTCATTTGCCTTTAAAAAAAAACTTTCGATTTAACTTGTAGAGGTACCCTAGGCTGCGGGTAAATGAACAATAACTTGAATTCGAAATGCACAAATGGAACTCCTTGTAATATTTAGGGTAATTATTATGAAGATCCCTCCATGTTTGACAACTTACTAGGAAACTCCCTGAAAATTATTTTTTTCATTAAACACCCTTGATGTTAGAAAAGCTTTTAAAACCTATTAAATTTCTACTTTTTTCCCAAAATAGCCCCACAAAAGTGCTTCCCCTCTTTCTCAAAATATTGCAAAACTAATCTCCCGTTTTTACATATCAAACCAAGTAAATGATCCATTAATAAAGTGAAAATTAGAAGAAGAACAAGGTCATCTTTTTAAACTCTTTGGCCCCCCTCTGGCAAATTAAGGAAGAGGGATTAAAGAGAAGGATTAACGTAGTTAGCACACTTGATAACCCGAAGGACTAAATTATTAACCCGTTATATAAGTTTTATTCTAGACATTGTGATCATTTTTAGTGTTTGGGAATAACAAGAATTTTGACTATTTTCTTTATAATAAAAGGTGTTAAGTCTTATTCCTTATAAATAGGAGTATTAGTAAATCCCTCATTTTAAAGGGTTAACTCATTTTAATCCCTCTAGAGAGTTTAGCTTAACCTTTCTGTATTTTTTGTGTTTGGCAAATTATGGAGTGTTATCTCACTTTAACCCTTATATAGATTTTTTGTGTTTGGCGGGTTAAGAAGAGGCTAAGTCTTCTTAACCCTTCACTTAACCCTTTACCAAACGGCACCATAAGTTTTAGTTTAGCCCTTGTGATGAGTTTTAGTGTTTGGGAATAACGAGGATCTTGATTTTTTTCTTTATAAATAGAGAAGTTAACTCTTAATCCTTCTAAATATAAGTATTACTAAACTCCTCATTTTGAGAGGTTAACTCATTTTATTCCCTCTAACCCTTATGTATTTTTTACGTTTGGCAAATTATAGAGGATTAACTCACTTTAACCATTATATAGATTTTTTGTGTTGGCGGGTTAAGAATGAGTTAAGTCTCCTTAATTAACCCCTCACTTAACCCATTACCAAACGACACCTTTAGTTTTAGCCTTCATTTGGTGTAACTACAGTTTTTTAATTTATGTTTTGTCTTGAAGAGAAAAGAAGAATATGGCATGGGGAAGAAGAAGAGGGTAGTTTTCAAGTATATATTAGTTTTAACAGTTTTTTAATAGGGTGTTTTGTAAGGAAAAAAATAACATTGAGCGGTTTCATAGTAAGTGGCAAAACTCGAGGGGATTTCCATAATAATTACCCTAATCTTCATAAATTTCACCTTGCTAAGCATTAACAAAAATATTGTGATAAAAAAAAGCATTAATAAAAATTTTAAAGATGGGGTAGACAAGACAGTTAGTTACAAATATACCCTTATGCTATAATAGTCTATCCACTTATGTTCCTAAACCTTTTTTTATTGATACTTAAAACCTCTGGAATCTCACATGGTAAGTATTTTTTTTTTCTTTTTTCCTTTTTTTTATACTTAAAACCTTATGAATCGCACATGGTAGTTTTCTTTTTTTTTCTTTTTTTTTTGTTGGTCCAGTGCTAGGGCTTCATACTCAAATTGGTCCTCATAATTTATTTTTTTCTCAACTTGGTCCCTGTATTGTGGCTTGATACTCATACTGGTCCCCATACTTTATTTTCTCTCAATTACATCCTTGTACTCTGGCCTTATACTCAAATTGGTCGCCATACTTTATTTTTTCTCAACTTGGTCTGAAAAATTGATCCCCATACTTTAATTTTTCTCAACTTGGTCCTTGTACCATGACTTCATACTCAAATTTGTCCCTGTACTTTTTTTTTCTCAATTTCGTCCCTGTACTAGGGTTTCATACTCAAATTGCCCCTACTTTATTTTAACTTTCAACGTTTTGCAGTAAACTCAGAGTAAATCCCCCAAGAATTTTCAAAGATTGCACTAAACCTCCAATAACTTTCAAAATCACACTAAATTCCCAATAATTTTCGCGAAAAACCCCCAAAGTGAACATCATTACATCTGATGTGCCACAAGCAATCCTCTCAACTATTTCTTAGTTCTTTTAAATCCATAACCCGCTAAGTGGAAATCCAGTAACTAAAATAGTTTGTATTTGCAGAAGCTAATGCTACGAGATGTTTAACCAAGTTTAAAATGTAAGAAATATTAGAAGTTGTTCCAAAATAGAGAGGTAAAAAAGGTTGGGTGTACGGTTAGAGAGGGATCAGTTAGAATCAGAGTTTGCTCATTATATATGTATGTATGTATGTATGTTCCGCATATAATTCCACAGTATTCATGCATGGATGTATGCCGAGGGATCGGTTAGAGCCGGACTTTGTTCAAGTATACATATGTTCCATGTTGTTCCATATAATGCATATTAGTGCCATAGTTCCATCATAGTTCATGTATGTACGCCAATCCATATATAGTTTCATATATGTACTATTTGTTCCATATAGTTTTCCACGGTATTATATGGTCTTCAACAGCCTCACACTCACAGCTTTGTTTTCTGATACCAATCTAACATGTAGACCCAACCTTTTCCTTCATCGCTCTTCTGAGCTCGGCGACGAAGTCTGTGAAGCTATGGAAAATTAACTGCTTAAAACTCTTGAATCCAACCGATGTGGGACAAAAGGTAACTGAAAAAAATTAAAAATTAAAATCTCAGCGGATTTCACTACGACCCATATTTACCCGCGGCATCGGTTTAAAAAAAAATCTCCTCATTTGGCTTCGGCATCTTTAGGTCCATTAATTATTCCGTTTTGTTATACTGCTGGAAACCTTTCTTGGTGCTAAAACTTTGTGCCAGTTTTTTCCCCCTCCTTCTGTTGGGTTATTTAGACATTAGTCCCTTAAATCTTTGAAATTGCACATTAGTTTCTCAAATCCTAACGGCTTTGCAATTTGGGCCCTCGAGGACCACAATACCCCTAAGTTATGATTTCTCCTTTAAAAGCCATCTTGTTCAAAAACAATTTGAAGATGAATCCATTTTACCAATTTTTGTTGCAACGAAAATGTAGACCTTTGTTTTTGTCTACAAGTCCAAAATCTAATCAAAACTGTAAATAGATTATTCTTGTATCAATAAATTTTAGACCTTACCCAATAATAACGAACAAATCTGTACGACTCAATAAAATTTAGTTTAAAATGTGTTTATGTGAAGCAATTATCTACCACGATTGCAGGATATATCAGCTTTTTCCTCGTGAAAGATTGCTTTGTAATCTTGGTAATTACTATGAAAATCCCTTCATGTCTGACAACTTGTTCTGAAACTCCCTAAAATTATTTCTTTCATGACAACACCCTTGATGTTAGAAAAACTTTTAGAACCTATTAAATTTCACTTTTTTCTCCAAAATACCCCACGACAGTGCTTCCCCGCTTTCTCAAAATATTGCAATAACATATCTCCCCTCTTTTCATATCAAACCAAGTAAAATGATTCATTAATAACGTGAAAATTAGAAGAAGACCAAGATACAGTTTTTAAACTCTATGATTTTAGCTTTCATTCGGTGTAACTATAGTTTCTGTTTTATGTTTTGTCTTGAAGAGAAAAGAAGAATATGGCCAGCGGAAGAAGAAGAGGGTAGGTTTGAAGTATAGAAGAATTATAACATTTTTTTTAACAGTAGAGTGTTTTGTAATGGAAAAAATGACATTGACAGGTTTCATAATGAGTGACCAAGCTCGAGCGGTTTTCCACAATAATTACCCTAATCTTTACATATTTCACCTTGCTTCAACCAAGAACATGAAAGCATTAACAAAAATCTTAAAGATGAGGTAGACAATGATAAGACGTTTAGTTACAAATACCGCTCATACTAATACTCTATCCACTTAGGTCCCTAAAACGTTTTTATTAACACCTAAAACCCCTGAATCTCATACGGTAAGCATTTTTTTTAACCTAAAAGGCCACTTTGGTCCTGTACTAGCTCTTTATACTCAAATTGGTTCCTATACTTTATTTTTTTCTCAACTTGGTGTCTTTCATACTCAGTCTGATCCTTGCACTTTAATTTTTCTCAATTTCATCTCCTTACCAAGGCTTCATACTCAAATTGGTCCTCACACTATATTTTTTCTCAACTTGGTTCTTGTACTATGACTTCATATTCAAATTGGTCCCAAAACTTTTTTTTTCTTAATTTCATCCCTATACTAGGGCTTCATACTCAAATTGGCCCCCCACTTTTTTTTAAAGTTTAAGTGTTTTGCAGTAAACTCCCAATAACTTTCAACATCAAACTAATCCCCCAAGAATTTTTAAAAATCACACTAAACCTCTAATAACTTTCAAAATCACACAAAACCTCTAATAACTTACAAAATCAGACTAAATTCCTAATAACTTTTACAGAAAACTCCCAAAAGTAATATCGTTATATCTGATGTGTCACACAATATCCTCGTTTAAATTTACTTAACTGTTTCTTAATGCTTTCAAATTGAAAACACGGTAACTGGAAATCTAATAACTAAAATAGTTTGTATTTGCAGAAATTGATGCTATGAGATATTTAGACAAATTTAAAATCATACCCCCTTTAAAAGTGGGAGTTTGAGAAAAACCTTCATTGGACAATATTGCCCTTGATTTTTTTAAATATCACATTATATCATATCCTAATTAATGGAACTCTTTAAATAGATCTATAATACATTATTTGTGATCTTATCCTAATTAATAGAAATATCTTTAATATATTCTTCGATCCAAAACTTTTAAACTATGTTTTTCAAAATCTAAAAATTATACAAAGCACCCTTAAATCAAAATATTACAAACAATGTCTTAGAAATTAAAAAAATTCAAAAAAGCCCTTATAACTTCAAAAACTTTAAAAAATGGATAGAGCTAACATATTAATAGCATTGTCCGAGTCTACTTCTAGTGATAAGGTAGTGGCAAGGAATAAACTTATTTTTCAGACATGGAGTCGCTCTTTCTAAGAAAATGACACCTCATACGGATAACGTATTAGAAAGAATAAAGCAATGCACATATGCTTCTGCTGTAGATAGTCTTATATATGCAATGTTGTGTACTAGGCCGGATATTGTTCAAGAAGTAAGTGAAGTTAGTTGGTATTAATCCAATCATGGATTTAAATATATTTTTAATTATCTTAATTAAACAAACCATAATTGTTTAGTGTTTAATGGTGATCCTTTAAAAGTTGAAGGATACACTGATTCTAATTTCTAGTGGGATCTTGACAATAGAAAATCTACATCAGGATTTGTCTTTGCATTAAGTAATGAAACTATTAGTTGAAATAGATCTAAGTAAGAAACTATAGTCAATTCTACAACTGAAGCAGAGTATGTTGTAGCTTGTAAAGCAGCAAAAGAAGTAGTTTGGATTAAAAATTCCATGCAAGAGTTGGGTGTTTTTCCAACTATTAAATCTCCTATTACTTTGCATTTTGATAAAGTAGGTTGCCTAAGCTAGAGTGCCTAGGGCTCATCATAGATCAAAACACATAGAATGAAAGTATAACTTGGTAAGAGAGGAAACATAAACATTCTTAAAGTTGCTTCTGCCGATAAGGTGACAAATCCATTGACTAAACCTTTAAGTTAAGAGGTGTTTGAGAAATGATTTGAAATTTAAAAGGTGTTTGAGAAATGATTTGAAATTTATATCGAATTGGTTTTGAACGCAAGTGGGAGACTAAAAGATGTATGCTACACAAAGCTAATAAATAAGAGTTTACATGCATATTTATGAAAAACCCCATAAAATATGAACTTTTTAAACAATCTTCTAAATAATATGAAATTATAGGCAAAACCATCAAATTTAAAAATTACTAACAACCTCCTCACCGAAAATTTTTAAAAATTACAAAACTCACCCTAAATATGTGAGAATTTTGAATAGTACCCTAAACAACTTGAAATTATATACAATACTTAAAAAAAATAAAAATACAAACAATCCCCTTAAAAAATCTTTAAATTATAAAACATTAGCTCAAACAATCTAAAAATTACAAACAAATACCTAAAAATTAGAACTTTTTTAAGAGTTCCATGAATGATCTATAATTACATATAGCACCCTAAAATCTTAAAATTAAAAACAAGTGTTTAAAAATCTTAAGGTGTAGAAAATATCCTAGAAAAAGTGAAAATAAAAAACACCCATAAAATAAAAAAATCTTATATCAGCCCTCTGAATAATCTAAAACTATAAAGAACCAT